>DWAJ01004574.1:0-12714 GCA_018238005.1 Eurema mandarina
CATTTATATAACACAAGGTGTATGTTCGTTCTTCTCGTTTCTTTTCCTTTCATTACGCGATACTGATTGAACGTTTTAATTAATTGTCTCGTGATCATCATAAGCTGTTTCATAAATCACAGTAAGCCAATTGTTTATACTGAACTGATTTTATTGTATAGATAAGTAATTTTTGTCCTCGTCATTTTGAAATATAAGCTAACAAAAATACTTTGCTCTTAAATCTATTCAATTTATTATATGTCCATAATTTGCATGTAAAATCAATACAAACAAAAAAAGTTAAGAGCATAACGTAATATTTGGGCAAGTTGTATCCCAGAGCTTCCCAATTGTTTTTAGTATTATCTCAGCGGACGAAAGTTGTGACGCCGCGGCCGCCCACAATAATGTGCTAAGTGAGCGATGTGGCCCAAGCGAATTCGCACCGCACCGTGTGATACGAGTATATTCTTGCACGAGAACGAGGATTTTTGATTATATACACCTCGTGTGATTGATGGAATGTGATTTATGGCGGTTTTAATATTTTAGACAGCTGTCCAAATCCGTTCTGGTTTGACTACGGGTATGGTCTTGATGTTTTAGAAGGATTTTAAAACTAATTCTTCATATTCCTACTATAGGCTTCATAGATTGAGTTTCAACAGCGTATTAATATTAAGTAATGAAAATTTACCGAACTTGACATTAAATAAATTGAGAAAGTAATAGAAGTAATTATCAATATTTATCTTTTTATATAATATATTTTCTAATGCTGAAGTAAGTTATGAAGGGCTTTAATGTTTTATTTCGTATTCGATAATTATTTGTCGGTTTAACATATTATTTTATCTATTACAATTGAGGATTATTCTATTTTAGAGCTAGAATTTCGAACGTTCAATTATTTCAAGTATTTTGTGTAAATTCGCATGTTTTCAATAAAGCTTCTCCTCAATTTCAAAGGTCATTGAGAGTAAATGGTAGTCGATTGTTAGAGCGCAATATTCGACAATTAATTATTCGCATCTTTATTTAAACAAATAAATCAGAACCACCACTCACATATACTGTGAATTTAGGTGTTGGTATCTGTAACACAGTTTTCAAACTAAAACAGGTATCAGCGAACCTAATTTATTATACACTAGCTGTGCCAGCGACTTCGCCCGCGTAGAAAAGTGACTTTGGGCAGCATTTTTTGAAAATGCCTAACGCGCCAACAAACGTTCAGCGAGTTCAACGTGATTCTTTTAATTGCCATAACTTTTTTATTTATCAACCGATTGACATGAATTAAACACTAAATGTTAAGTGAAGCTTACCACAATATATCATTGTAAATCCCATCTAGATAGGATAAGCCGTTTTTGAGATTAGCGTGCACAAACAAACAGACAAACAGACAAAAATTTCAAAAATCATTGTTTTGGGTTCTATTGCCTTAATAAAGGTCTCCTATAATATTTATTCTCATATATCTTCCATGTACAGACAGCGACTCGTTACGTTTTTATTATATGTATATATATAGATATAGATATAGATATAGATATAGATATAGATATAGATATAGATTAATTAAATTGATATTTTATTTTGTTTTTGAGAAACTTAAAAAAAAAATGTTTTTTGATAATCATTAACAAATAATAATTTTCCCGTGAGAGAGCGATAAAACTTTTATTCGTAAAGTTTGATTGAAGTTTAAGAAACAACCGAGACCAATCTCCAAATCGGCTTCGCATTTTACAGCACTGTTGCAACAAAGTTTTCTCCGCCTTATTAACAGGTTTTCTTAAGTTCATTTAATTATCAATAGTAAATAATTCTGATATTTTGATACCTAATTCAAACGATTCCATACTTACCACACTGGATTTGTTATAAGTAGAAATTGAGGGTTGCATATCTTTTATCTGAAATTTAGTCTTAATATGAATAATTAAACAGTGTAGTTGGGAGAATTTTTCGTCGTAAACGTATATATATTCTCTAGCTCAGTAAAATGATAAAATTTAATGTTTGTTAAGGATCTAGGAAATCAATCAAGCTGTCAACTAAGGAAGTTCTTACATTTATCTTGTTTCAAGTGATCCGGATATAGGCACCATAGAAACTTTCTCATTGTTTTAGATCAATGAACACGAAAATAATGTAATTAACTTATTTATAATTATTTTAATTATTTTGTTAGGCGTAATGTTTGATTCACTTCAAATATATCATTTTATTCCACTAATATAATATACCTTAATAATATTATATTTTAATAACTTTTTAAAAGTAACTTTTAATACTAACTGCATAATTTTGTTGTGGATCGTCCAACCGTCGTTATAAAGAATTTAATAAAGTTCAACCAAAGGCTTTTTGTAAATAGACTTACTGCAGTTATATAATATAGCCAGTTTTATAATAAAGGAACTAAAAAGTTATTATTATAAGCTCTCATTAGTAAATTTACACAAAGCCCAAACATTTTCACATGGGAACTGTTTAGTTTAGGACCTTTAAATTCTGTCTTATTCACGTATTTCTAGAAACTAAATAACAAAATGTTGATAGTATGAACTGTCACCTTAAAATATTATAAGTTTCCAGGAAATACCGGAGTCTGAGTGTGCAAAATTTATGAGTAAGATTCTCGTATCATTCTAGAGCTTTCTATTTAATTGAATACAAAAGTTAAACGCTGCGAGTCACTTTGTTCTCATCTGAATATTTGCAAAGTCCATTTGCGCAGAAAGTAAGCATTTGGTGCCATTTTCCTTTCCTAATTAGTTTTAAATTACGTGACGATTGCTTTGTTAATCTCATAATTTGGGTGAGAAATGGCAAATAAGTTCTTATTTACTTGTTTGTGGGCTATAATTGGTTATAATGGACGCGTGCGGAGGAAAAAATCCGATAAAATGTTTGTACTTTGTGGGTGTATTTTGGTTAGTGTAGTAAGTATGTCTCATGTCAAACCGTCCATTTTAGTACTCGCTTTTTTAGGAATAAACTAAGCAGAAGGTACATCCGATGATAAACGATCACCTCCGCCCAGGTACAGTCGAAATGCTAAATGCATTACGACGGTGTTGCTGACTTAAAAAAAGGGATAAAGGAGGGCAAGATGAAGAAGTACTCTCACTTACCGAATAAATGGTTTTGGTCTGTTGGAGGGTGCTTCTACCCTGAGCGAGCATAATGAATTGCCTGTACAACTTACAGTAGTAACTAATGATGAAATCAATTTCCAATTTGCATTGTGTAACAAATATTACACTATTTCCTGCAAGTTAAGTGTAACTAAATCGTATTACACTACAAGTGAGGTACGGAAATCGAATGTTTTGCACAGAACATTAAACATTATTTATGATTTTGGTATTGAAACTTAACCCTCACCATATTTGCGCACGGCGATATTCAGTCCGCGAGTGTAAATTGAAAATCGACCGCAAATGAAATGTATTTACCACACCATTCAGATGTAACAAGTACCCCGTGTTTAAAATGGACGATCTGATTTATTAACTACTAAATATATATAACTATTATATAAATTTTATTTTCATTTATTTAGTATCCTGTCTGTGCTTTGCGGTTTCAAGTACAGGAAATTGTACCATGTTTGTCTGAAATAGACAAAGTACAGCTTTGTCTATTGCATTTACATTTATCGTATAATTGGCAATGTCTTTTTCGACAGATACGAAATTGTATGGAAATTTTTAACCGTTATCTTCAAGAGTAAAAAGGTTAAGTAGTTAGTAGGTTTTACCATTCCAACCTGATTTTAACCAGGATAAAATATTTTCTCTGTACTCCCAACCTTTAGACTATCAAAGTTTATTCGCACTTGACTCTTTTAGAGAAGACGAGATAATGCTCTAAAGTCTAATTAATTGTATTAAATAAAATTATTCCTTCAAATTGTAGAAATTCAACACACGTTATATATAATTTACGTATTATATTTAATTCTTCACGTTATAATAAAAAATGTTATATTTATACCGTTATATATATGTAATATTAAGGTATAGCTTAACAAAAATGTTTGAAGCAATGTTTTATTAACAAGATAAACACACCGACATTTGATACAACGTCCCACTTCCTAGACAATTTCCACCTGCACCTTGTTTTTGAAGTTGTTAGATCTCAGTGCCAAAATGCTAATTAACAAGGGAAAAACGTCGGGCAGGGAAATGAGCACTCGCCGGCGCCAGGAATCATGAAAAGAGCGGTTCCATTAACTTTTATTATATGCCGTTTAAAACCGTGTCGTCCAAATTAGTTCGTACTATTTGCAGAACATCTCCGTCCCGTTGGAAGACTTTTATTTTATAATGACTCTCAGGTTTAATTTCTTCATAGTGGATGTCCGATTGAAAATTTATGAGCTACAATTTTTCCCGACATTTCTTATTTCTCATTTGATGTGTTTAAATTGTACTTTTAAATAGATAAAATATAGTAGAAAGGTTTCATTATATATTTTTATGATTAAAAAAACAATAACTGCTTTTTCCTTTTTTTTTTATTAAAGCAAGCCATAGTTCAACATATTTAAAAGTCATACCTACCTAAATTCGATCCTTTGAAGGGTGAATGAAGGTTTTTAGTTCTAAGCGAGCACGCTATACTTTAGACCACAACGTCATATATTATCAGATGTGGTCAAGCGGTACTCTAATATTTAATAAAAATAATATAATCATAATCATATAATTATATTCTTATGTCACCTTTGTAGGTACTCAACCACTAGATGAAGAAAAGTGTAACCATATAATAAAAGCATACTGCCAAAATGTAATTTAATAAGAATGTCAAAGTACTGTTCTCCCAAGTTATCTAATTTCATTTAGAATCTTTAATAAAGGCTTTTCATCAAAGGATTACATCACGTGTATACATTATTGAATGTTGTTTATTAGTTCGATATAAAGCGTTTGCTAAGTTTTTCGCAAGTTATTCGTATCGACAAGTATATATAGATTAGACTAATTACACGGTCTGATTGGTGTGTTTGTTCATCTGTTACTGCGGCTCGGTGGGACGCTCTAGTTAATTAGTGTCCTAACCAGGTCTGCTCTGATTTATTTAAACTTTCCTTTTCTATTTACGCAGTAAGCGAAATAAATATGACAATCTAGTCTAGAATTACGGCTGTTTGATTTCAAATAAAGGGTTACAAAACATTGGTTCTAGGAAAGATTTTAATAATAAAAGAGAGACATTACTCCTACGCGTCGTTTTGTTGTGACATTTTAGTAAGTATTACCGATATGTAAGAAAGTGATCAAGTTCTAAACAATTATATAAGTAATCCTTAAGTGCTTTAGAGTTTCGCGGTAGGATAAAACTTGTTTCGCTTATTTTGAACTTCACATGGTATGGGGGGGATAAGACAAAAATTATTACTTAAAAAGCAAGGATACGATACTTAAAGGTTTAATTAAAAAATTGTTATTATACTGGTAAATATTAAATGTCATTAGGGTGACAATATAAAATATGGTACATTTAAATAAATACAAAACTTAACACTTAAATACTTTATAAATTTATAACTGTTGTGACAAGAGGACATCATTATCTTAACATCAGTTATTTTATATATTAATACAGGGATACAGATATACTCTCCTTATTCTAAATATATATTCTCCTAATTATAAATATACTTAAAAATTCGGTTTCAAGCAAAAAACAGATGAGCGCACTAATCCTGCAGCCGGATCTCGTACTATTAGGATTTTGGATGAGTATTGTAATTATTAGTCCGGTTAATCGAGTTTCTACGTGTAATGTTTTGTAGTGATAATAAATATAACGGTGTTTTTTTTTATTTGGCATTTGGAAGTAAATAATGTATTTCATTAGAAGTATCTTAATGTGCTAGGTATAGAAATAATTGCGTCCTCAGCAAGTCTGCCCCCGAAAGGGTGCGCGACGGAACAGCGGTGGGTTTTAGTCGGCATGGCCCTTTAAACTTTAAAGGCGAGTCCGACAACCGCCTCCTTCTCCCCCGAGGAGGACGCGGTCTCTATAACAGGAATTCCCCCTGTGAAAAAAAGATATAGAAATAATTACAATCATTTTTGTCTCAATATTTTTGAATTAACACAATAATATTAAATTTTCATCTTAAATGAGATAACGAAAAAGCTTTCCAAATAAAATTATTCTTACATTTATGTACATTACATTACTTTCGCTTTAAATACGCAGCCAGTTATGTTGTATGACGAAAAAAGGACGAAGCATGCCAATCGTTCGTATTTATTTTGTATCCCTGCTAAACGTTTATACCAAGCGTAAAAATATCCTCAAAAATTTCCTTAATAAATACATATTTTGATAATGCACGTGATGATTTAATAAATTTAATGAATTTAAATAGAAAATTAATACCTATATCCATAAGTATATATCTATAAAAGTGTAATGTACAATTTTTAAATATTAGCTTTAACACGAAATTTACTGAAGCATGTTTCTGAAGCATTCACATCGGCATCCGTTGATTCTGCGACATAACTGATATATTGTTTGTTATAAACAATTGAAAAGACCCCTTGTATTTTAAATATATAAATACCAATTTAATTGATACTCAAACTGAATACTATGACGTGTTAAGTTAAAGTAATATTTACAAATAAACACAAGTAATTGCAGAGTAAATAAAAGGCGCCAACAATTACATCGTTTCTTTCACACAATAATAACTTATTGTCATATGAAAAACTAAAATACGTTGACATGAACTTAAAAACAGAACTTCTAATGTACGTTACAGTCCGTAATAAAGATTTTCTGCTTAAAACTTAAGTATGTTGAATTCGCACGCGACTCCCTCAGTTTCTTGGTTCATTATAGGGCTGATATTTAACAAAACAATTAATATAAGAAGATTTTTAGTGAACAATTACTATGTTAATTGTATTTGATATTTATTGTAAGTTTTATACTTGTATTTATATAAGAAACGAATTAAAAACATACGTATCGATTATTAATCTTTTATTCAAGCATAATATAATAAGCTAAGAAAGAAAACTATTTTTCTGTAAAATGTTAGTAATTAAAGCAACAACTAAAACGATAATAGAAATTTTACTAATTTACCCGTTACAATAAAATGTCATAATATTTTAACTAATCAATAATTAATCTATCGTTTTTAGGCGTTTGTAGCTAAAAGGAAAACCGAGCCCTTATAAGATTACTTAATTGCCCTTCTGTATTTTTATTAAGAAATTTCTTCATTTTGGAAGCACTATGTATGTCTTAAGTCCCTTGAACTTTGAAAATAAAACTTGAATTCAGCCTAAAATATTGCGTCACTGCAAGTGGATTCTAGTAGAGAACTACGATAATTGGCAATTGTCATCGCTATAGATCACGTACAACAAAAACATGATACTTTACATTTCAAATGTTCGAATTTGTCAAAGGGGTTATTTATACGAACCTCATTTTAAATGAAAGCTAATTGCTCAAACGGCATGAAGTGCACATTGCAAAACCTGTACCTTCGGTAGGCGTATCCGACACGCACTTGACCGGCTTAGTTTAATTAAAAAAAAAATCAAAAAGTATTTTATCTTCTTACTTTAGTTGTGTTAAAGTTGAAACTTACGTCTGTAAATGTGAAGTCACCGTTTTTATATAGTTATATAATTTAATTAGTGAAGTAGATGTTAATTAGCAGCCCTCGGCGCAGGCGGACCTGTGCTCATATGCTTAGCGCACCTGCTTCCTTACATTCAAAAAAGTGTAATTAAATGTCTCATTTTCACGTAAATAAAACGACATTTCATAATAAAGCTATTTATTTATTTTAGTGAACAAGAATAAGTTTAAAGGCTAAAACTCGACGACTTTATTACTTTTATTTATGAAGACAATGTTATTTAATTATCAACGTTTTGACACTTTATATTACTATTAAATCGGTTCTTTTTAAGCGCTACAATGCATCATAACTACATACATACTTACAAACACAAACTGAAGTCAAAATACCTTAATGTTAAAAATAAAAGAGAAAAATAAACTATATTACAGTTTAATAATAGAGTCTGAACGGATATCATCCCAAATCGCTTAGTATAAGTATCATTCAAATATGCATAAGGTAAAGTCGTTGTAAATTTGTATTTTGTTATCGATTTTCAGCTCTACGTTTCATTAAATAATATCAAAATGAAAATTGTTTACACAAATGTATGAAAGTTGAAATTGCATATGAAACAAAAATAATTTTAAATCGCTATTAATAATATTTCTCTTTTTTCTATACTACGTAAAAAACGTTCTATTAAATTTTGAAATCTTTAAGTCCTCCAATACGTGTTTAAGTTTATATAACTTTAAAAATATCATCTCAAATCGCCTAGTATAAGTATCACTGAGGTATGCATACGGTAAGTTCGTTGTAAGGCTGTATTATTTCTCGGTACATCCACAATCACGCTACATAAAGTCACGCGATGTCCACATTACATCGCTTCAAGATTTCCTTTCCACTTACGAAATCACTTTGTATCTGATGTACCTTAACTTCCTTTTTCATTTCATTCCTTTGCTTTTGAAATAGAAATTAATTTCGTATAACTGAGCTTTGAATTGCTCAAGATAAAGCGAATAAAAGCTTCCCAAAATATAAGGATTTCTTTAGTAACTATTGAAATGCAGGTATCAAAATACATTTTAACTGTCATAATGATCAAATATATTTGTAAGTTATTTAATGAAAGCTTTGAATTTTAATCAAAATGCATACCTATACATTTCATTTAAATTACTCCAATTTGATTACATATAAGAAAAAAACACTTAAATGTTACCTAATTATTTGGGTTAGTGGTTTTAAGACGTCTTAAACTCTAACCCTTTAAAGTATAACATTAGAAAGGTTAGGATATGTTTCAGGCACTCGAAGGTGATGCATCGTTCCTTGAAAGTAGGGCGGAAATCGTTGTTAATGAACACAGTTCGGGGCAAAAAATCTCAATATAATATATCAAATATAAAACGCAATTTTAAATACTTAACCGACCAGTGGAAAAAGTTTTCACGATATGTGGTTTTGTAATAGAATAGAGTAAAATTCTTAACTTTTCTTTCACATAACATGTTTTAATATTTAGTTCTCACACTCGTAGTGATAAGCTATAGTCCATTAGTCTATTAATATCTCGAACTTATGATGTCTGTCCGAGGATATTTCTACGTCAGCTTGACGCTTGCTGCAAGCTGGATACAATTTCACGCTGTGCCAACTTGCAAAATTCGTTGCGAAATTCTAATTTCATACAAAGTACGGATGACGGGATGGGTTTATACGAGTACTTAAACGCTACATGACACGTGTGCTGACTACTACACTACGTACTGCCTAATTCGAAACGAACAGACTGTGGCTGGTATGAGTTATGGTTCTAATAATTTATTGGTTACCATTCTATTACGTGTTCATGGTTGTATTTTGTATGTAGATGTGCTTTGTTTGTTTTAATTCACGGCGATGTTGTATAACTTTTGAATATTACATTAATATAATTTGGAAGATTAACATGATTGCCTAAATGTACATGGGTTGAGCTGCGTTCTTAGTTCTCTGTGAAGATGTCTCATTAAATATGCTTAAGCCGGCGCACAAAAGTGGTTAATCTGTTTGGCGTCCGGCGAATTAAAGAAGCCGACCTCTCCGGAAGGCCCTTTGTTAAGATCAAAGCCACTAATTGATCTTTGAATTTTGATGATGTTCTCTGTGAAATTAAAAACACGTTAAGTACGCAAATTAAAATATTAACAAACTATTTTCATGTACTTGTCTTTGGTGTTTTGAATGTTGGAAGACTATTAAAGTAGTATTAATTTTAAACATAATAATTGTGTTTTTCGATTCGAGTAATGTTTTTAAAATACTTGTTGAAATATCGTCGATTGAATTGTAAACTAATGTCATACATTTTTTTGTTACAAAGTTGTAGAGAAAAATGTTATTTTTAAATTCAATCAATACTTAAATCAGACACTTATCCAGAACATTAAACAAGAGATTGGCCGGCTGAACGATCAGTCAAATTTACGTCACATCCCTGCGTTTATAACTGAAATGACATTAGTTCCCGCGTCATATAGTGTCAATTGCCAGCACGACGCCATACTGCTCTAAATATACGTTTTGGTCGCACGTTCGAATAATGAATATTGACTTTGAATATTTGTGGCAATCACATTAGAATTTATAAATGAACATTAAAGCGTAACATTATTTATAAATAATATACATTTTTGCAAAAACTACAGATCAATTTTAACAAATAATATCTCGGCTATATCAGAAGAATAATATTAATATAATAATTAATCAATCAAAATAAATAATATGTAAAATAAAATTATTTTTAAAGGAAAGTTTCAATACAAACAGTACATCGTAACAATGTATTCTTACAAATAGATCAATAAATTTAGTAAAGTATTGCATACAACATTGAACAGCTAGCTTTAACCATACATCTTCTACGACACCCCAACAAATCTTTTATTCGAAGATGCACATAAATCCTACATAATACAATATACATATGAATGTGTTGTGAATCTATGGCTAGTATTGCTTTTATTGGGATTAATATACGGATAAAATACTGGTAGCTAACGTTGATTTTAATTGAAGATATTAATCTAAATAGAATAAATATTATTATGACAATCTTTATTTAGAATCATTTTAATATCTAAGTGTAAATTTGAACTGTATCCGATCGCTTAGTACCTAAAGGGATAATATCGTTTCATTTAAATTGCCAAAATAGGTAGTGGTATTTAATTTTTTATGCTTTTTGTAGCTAGACCTTTATATCACAAATTGCAGTCCAAGTATAATTTAATTTAAAAGCCGTAAAGTAGAACTATGGCTAGTTAGATTATACCGTGTGCAGGTCGCGGAAGTTATTACCGAGTTCCAAGAATGAGGTGCGCGGTGCCTACTCGTCGGCAGGCGTTACCCACCCAACATAAGAATTCGTACCATTAAATAAAAACACAACAACGAAAAATAATATTTAATTTGATTCGCTTCACCCGAGACTAGCCCGAACAAGCGATTTAATCGCAACAATGATGACTCTCAGCTAAAGTTATTATCGTGATAAATTACGCTGCAAGTAGATTTCAATCACGCGCTTTTCATACGAAATTACTCTTACAATCGATGTTTAATTTGTACAGTTGCTTTCTGTATTTCATATAAGAGTATTCATCGCTTCACCTACGCAGGTAAAAAAAAAAATTGGTCATCGAAAGCCTGCAGCTTTTATGGTTTCAGTTTCCAGAATGTTGTTTGAAATTAATTTTGATGAAAATTCGTGTTTTAAAAACCAATCATGTCTTCAGCATTTTTACGTATTTATAAAATACACAGTTCTTCATTATATTACATACAAAATCATGAAGATCGTTTTACCTTAAACCTTATATCGCACCGAGAAGCGATCGGGCACCAAAATATGTTTGGATATAGATAAGGCTTTTTCAATAAAACAGTTATAAAAAGAGGCCTATGTTCATTTTGATACCTCCAGGAATATGTGTACAAAATTTCATGAAAATTGGTCCAGTAGTTTTTGCGTGAAAGCGTAACGAACATCCCTACTTTCACATTATAATGTTACAAATAAGTATAATTTAAATTGCGGGTTCAACTTCTGCTAAATAATAATAATAATACAATGCCAAATAGTCCCACGCTAAGCAGAGCTTGACTTATGGCAACTAGACAACGGGCATATTACTTTTCATACATTAAATACATACATATAATACATAGATACATAGACATATACATATATACCAGACCTCAGAAAGATACAAATGTAAATTAAAAATATATACCTACATTTCGAGTTTGGGGATCGAACCCACAACCCTTGGGCAACAAGCGGTAAAACTTAAACATTCTTTGAAGTGTTACTTATCGAAGGAACTACTTTTTATATTTAAAATATTAAGTATCTTTTAAATAATTATCTGACCTACCTATCGCACTGACACGAGCTATAATTATTACTTAGTCGCTTTCTTCTGTTTGTCTCTATGTATGCTGAAATCTTTAAAACAATACAACCGATTTTCATGCGGGTCGTTTATCAGATAGAGTGATTCAAGAAGGTCTATGTGTACGTACATGCATTAATGCTAGTCTATATATACATAATTCAAAGGTGACTGACTGACATAGTGATCTATCAACGCACAGCCCAAACCACTGGACGGATCGGGCTGAAATTTGCAGTGCAGGTAGATATTATGACGTAGGCATCCGCTAAGAAAGGAATTCTCGAAATTCCCGCGGGAACGGGAATTAGCGGGAAAATCCTTTTGTATGAATAATCTAAACCGCTTAAGTTAGACGCTTGAAATTTGGTGTGCAAGTATCTTAGTAAACTTTAAAAGGTTATTTGCAACAGGATTTTGCAAAATTCCCACGGGAATGGGGGAAAGCGGGAAAAACATTTGTATGATAAAATTTAGGAAAAAAAGGATTATAAGGGCGGGAAGGGGGGGTCAAAGTTTATATGAAAGTCCACGCGAACGGAGTGCAACAGCTAGTATCTTAATAAAGATTTTATCGAAATAAAAATCTATCGCCACACTCGCCGAGTCCGCAACACAGACTATTCCAAGAATGTAACTAGAGCTGCATTCATA
>DWAJ01004575.1:0-12713 GCA_018238005.1 Eurema mandarina
TCTGTTAGCTACCACAATCAAGAGTTTGGCATAAGATATTATTGGGCGTCTCATCAAAATAAAGCTACTCACCAAAAATTAGCTTGATAGTAATCAGTTGGGAAAATGTACCAGGGATCCCGTACTATAATATGTATGAAGCATTCAATATTTATAAAATAATTATTCTTCATTTTAAGTTTTTTAGCATAATATATTTTTATTTATATTACAACAATTTCTGTTATTACTATGTACGTAACGTTCAAAATCTTGTCATCAACAAAAATGAAAAAAAATACCAAAAACTATTTTGATTAAATTTCACAACGATTCAAAAGTTCTATCAAAAACCCCCAGGTCAACAACCGCAGCCGCAACAGCCGCAGCAACAGCCCAGTAAAGTGCTGACCGGTGACCTGGACTCATCCCTCGCCCAACTCGCCAACAACCTGTCGATCAATAAGACAGCTACCGCTCAAAAGTGAGTAGTTGATCACGTTGATCATTTTTGATATTTGTTTCGTCTGCTAGATTTTTATAATTGACGTTAAAATCCCAAGAATCACGTGTGTTTTTGTACCTATTGCATTATAAATAAATGATTGAATTCGACATTATTCAATAGATATAATATGAATCAAGAAGAAAAAGATGAGAAAATAAAAAATCTTTTCCCATTAGAGTTTTATTTGTAAGAAGTTGTTTCTTAATATATAATTCAAGTGAATCTTGCGATTTTAAAGAATAAAGTTGAAGAATTGTAATCGTGTCTGTTTTACGACTATAAAGTTTGGTATTTAACGCTCATTAAAAAAATTTATTCTTTCTAAAAAAATGTTCTTAATTTAATTTATTGCATTTTGAACATGAGCGTTAAATATAAAAATGAATAAGATTTAAATCTTTTGTAATGGTACAGTGAGAGTGATCGTTTAGAAAGTTTAAATCACTTCATTATTGTATATTTTTTTTTATATAAATTGCGCTTGTAAGATGCCTTTGCTGAATATTTTGCTTCAATACACAAGCTTAACACTGAATTAGTCACACACACAACACTAGCTGTGCAATCTGGCTTCAATCGGGATTTTGGTTAGAGGACTGTAATAATTTAATCTTATGACACACAACTGACTGACTGAAAATACTAAAATTAATATTTTTATTCTTAAACTCGCAATTGGACGAATCTTGTAAATTCAATTTGTCAAATACTGGAGGTTTAAGAAAAAAAGTTTAATTTTAAGATTGACCTTGCATCAAAATGTAGCTCCACGGAAAATCGTATCATACTAGCAAATGACGTCATACGGGTGTGAAGTGACGTTATATTGACGTCATGGTCTATTGGCCAATCACGAATCGTTCCGTTTCAATTGTAATTTAATAAAATGATGCTCTCTTGTGATTTATAAGGCACTTAATTTATTCAACCTCATTTTAATCAAGCCAAAATATGGTGACAATCATCAATGTTTTATTTATAACATCGTTTGTCCTTATAGGATATGTCAGGTCCTTATATGATCCTCAAAGGATACCTATAAAGGTACCTCGGTAAAATTACTTACTGGCTATGACTAAAACCCCTAAAGTATTGTCTCACCACATCACGTGGTCATAGGCAACTTTGCAGATACTTGTGTATATACTTTATGCAAACACACATAAACGCTTTTTTATAATTTTTTTAACAATATTCAAAAAAATTATGTAAAGGCATCTCGCATGGAATTGTAAGCATCGACATTTTGATAGTTATAATATTATTGCTAGAATTTGTGATGCTCTAGGTATGACTTATGAACAGCAAGAGTTATGACACAGTAGGAGTTACAGTTATGCTTACACGTGTGTTAAATCTTTGCGTATTGTTAAGGTTTATATTGGGACTCTATTAAATATGGGATTTGACCTCAGTCGGTTGGTTGATATTGGCAATTGGTGTTCCTTATATAGTTTTGAAGACATTCTTTAGGTCAAAATTAATAATATATTTTTTACCATCTCATGTTGATCATTAGATGTCAAGTGGAATCCATGTCAGATTCCTATCAACATTAAGCTGCACGATTCGGGCCTTCTTTTCACCCTGTTTAGTTTATATTAATTGTTGTCTTAAATAAAACATTTAATAAAAGAAACACGAGTCCCAAATAAACCTCAACAATTCGATACCAAAGATAGTAATAGCATGCAAATCGCTAGACCGATGCAGTGGAATTCGCCAAAAAACGCCGGTGGGTGGAGCCCACAGCCCATGCAGGCGACGACGGGCGCCAACTATAGACCTATGGTAAGATAGGACATTATTTTTTGTAAAGATAAAAAAAATAGAAAAAAAATTTTTTTTCAACCATCTTGTACTTAGCTACATTTTTTTGCTATTCGGACCCCTTTTTGTTCGTTTTTATTTGATGTTTTTATTCGTTTTTTGCTAATAAAAGGTCCTTACGCGAATAGATTAATAACAACATAAATATACGACTGCCTAAGAATAATAAATATATTATAGTTTCAAAACAAAAAGTAACGTGGTTACAGATTGAATCAATATTTAAAATCAATCAACAATTATGCTGACAAACATAAATAATACTATTATGGCTAAAAAAAGTTACAGAAAACCACAATACGAGCTTTAACTTAACTGTGTATTCATGTGTTTATACTTCTGTGCTTATGCAAATATTCAAGATAGAAAGTTATAAGGCTACTCAAAATTTCGTACACTTTTTAAGACTTAAATAAAACTTTAGACTTTTTTATGTTTGTCAAAAAAAATATGAAGCCATCATCATAAATGATAGTAACTTATTACATACATATTAGAAAGTAATTAAAAAAACATATGTAGTTTCAAACAGACAGTTTCATCACTGTTCTCCAATCTACACATCCCTCAGGTGCTTGAGTTAAGCCAAATAAGTTTTAGTCAAAAGCTCACGAAGCCATTTAGTACAAAAAAATTGTTTTGAGTAGCCACGCTAATATACCTCTCTAGCCACTTCCCTTTAATTTGCTACTTCTTTTTATTTCACCCCATGGCATGGCATCCTATTATTTGCGTTTCAGGGGCAAGGCATGAGCCTAACGCCGCTCCCACACACGCTACCGCACATGTACCACACCCCCCATTTTGTGATGGTAAGTTACCACTACCCCCCTTTTTAGTTGATTTTTTTATTTGTTTTTGGTTTAGCTTTATATCCCCGTTATTTGTTACGATGTAGATTGTAAATAAGTTAAGTTGGTGATGGTTTATTAAATAAGACTTGAGATAGAGATATTCTGGAATATTATGTATTTGAAATTATTTTTTTAAAAATTGGTTATAATAATTATTTATATATTCGTTTGGGCATCACGCAGGAGCAGACAACAATGCAGGTAAATATTCACTTCTGATACGAAAGCTGTGTACAAAGAACGTTAGCTAAATTGTAAAGTAGTATATGTGTATCATTAGAGTGATTTATGGTATTGATTATATGGTCGTAATACAGTTATTTTCTGGGTTAGTACCATCCTCTAATAGAAAACCGACATTATTTCAACCTTCTTTGTCCTATACCAATCTCTGCCTTTTTACTTCGATAGAGGGGAAGAAGGGCAGCGAGGGAACAAGTTTTTCAAAAGTGCTCCTATAACACAAAGTTATAATTTGTATACAGCTTATGTATTTAGAGGTCGTGTGTGCACGCGTGGGCATGGCTAGCTCATCAACCATGAAGACATTTACTTCCTTTCGATATCTGTGTGATTTTATATTTTCTACCCTCTTGTGTGTTCAATATACTTGGCAGATACTAAGGCTTGTTGTTACAAACTTATACTATATGTCTTAGGCTATTTATACTGATGAAAAGTGTGTTTTCGTTTGTGGGTAGTTAAAAAAAAAGTTTGAGTTTTTTATATGTTGCAACACTAATTAAGTGTTTTGATATATAGCAACACTGTTGTTTTTATTATGATGTGTTTGTGTTTAATTTTTAACGCGATTTATTTTCTATTTAATACCGTCTCGCCAGTCCGTCTTTTACGAGCTGAAATGTATATTTGAATGTATTGTTTCGTTTAAACAATAGATATCGGTGACTTATCAATTTATCTGTAGCTTAAAACTTTTTCTTTTTCAAACTGAACTAATTAAGTACATGATATACCTTTCTATTTCTCGAACTCAATGCATGTACATATATGTTTTTCGTGTCAAAATTGTCAAGCACGTTGTATATTCCGGTGAATATACATTAAAAACAACGATACAAATAAATCGGGTTAAAAATTATCTTATTTTGAATAAACATAACACATTAGCGTTGTTTCCCCATACCTATGTTGATCAATTATGGCATACTATAGTGTGTGTTTATAATAATTTCAGCAACAACCGGGCATGGTAATGGGCATGAATGCGCCTATGATGGGCATGCCCATGCGCCCGCCCGTGCCGCCGCAGCCCACCAACCAGTTCACTTAAACCCCTTAAATTGATCATTTGTACCCCCCCCTTGTACCGTCGAGATTGTAGGACCAGTTGTTGATCGGTTACGGAATAGGTCTTCTATAGATTGTTATAGAATATATGAAAAGTAGAGTTGGTTTTTAATGATTTAAATGAATTATTGATTGATTTTTTATGGGATTTTTATTCGTTTTGATAGTCATCTTTTTAATATAAAAGATACAAGAATGTCAGTCGATTTTAGTTCTGATTTTAAATGTTATTCACAGAAAGATCAATTCGTCGTGATACTTTTATGTCCAGTCCAACGCTTATCATACTTTACGAAGTCATAAATCGAGTTTGACAGCTTACAGTAAAATATGTCAAATCGATTTGAGACGTACTTAAATTTGATTGGCGATTTGAGTATTCAGGATCGTATGACGCAATTTTGTCAGTGACACTGATTATACACATTATTATTTTTTTATTTAATATAATTTTTCATTGATATATGGTCGTTAATAACTGGAATGTTCCGATATTTTCCAACGCGACAATCTCGATGGTCTATACGTTATGTAGCTTCATAACATAAGGATTTACTTACAGTCATAGACAAGTCACTCGAGTGACAGACGAAGCGATTTATAGCTGTATCTCATTAAGACGCCATGGGTGCGATGTCAGCAATGTTGCCATTCGAAAACATTTAGTATATTTTTTTTATTCGGGAAAATTTTTATCGACATTTACGACCATAGGTTATTATGGAACTCGATTGTCTTGACTCCATTAGATGGTCTCGGGACCTTTCGTTACTATGTAACCCTAGCTTAGCTTAGTTTTGACGCCAGAGTAATATGAAATACAACATTTAAAGGATTTCTGATAAATGTCAGTCGCCTAATTTGTACTTAGTTTCATTAGTTATTTTCTACTTTTTATGTTTTATTTTCCAGCGATGGTATATGTATCTAACGAAGTCATAACTAAGGATCGTTTTGATATAAAGTTGCTTTTAAAACCTGTTTTGGCGTCTCACGGACACCAAAGTTGGTGTCGCTACCATGGCGTCCAATTGAGATACGACAGATTGTATATAATAGATACGATATTCGCTTAGGTTCAAAGAGTACTTTATCAGGTAGGTGGATTATGTTAGTTCGATGGTTTGTAAATATTGAAGTTTATAGGCGCTTCCGTAAATTTGTTATGTTTTGCGACATTCGTTGGCGGTTATTGGCTGAAAGCTTGTTTAATGTTAAACGTACAGCCAACAATAAAAGTTGATGAACGAATTGGATGTTACAACGTATCTTACATTGAAAAAGAAGGACAGAAAATATTCGTATAGATGTCTAAAATAAACAACACTCGATATATCCTTCGGAAATTCGTTGTTATAATAAATTAAAGCTGTTCATCGACTTTTGTTGTTGGCTGTACCAGTTAAAGTCTAAAATAATATATAGCGAACATCACTTGTAAATTGTATATTAAAATCAAAACCCCCTCCTCCCCTTTCAATTTACCAGCCATTCAACGGTACGGAAAATCTTATGATTTATTTCTTTAACTTAATGCGCATTTGTGTTACTCCAGTGCATGTAATTTTAACACAATATATATTAGTAACAATCCCCCCCTCCCCTCCCCCCCTATAAAAGATAATTTGGTGCGTAGTTATAATTTTGGTAATTTTATCAACTTCACATTCCATACTAGAGAATTTTAGAAATAGTCATTCTATTACAAGTAAAAGCTACGGTGTTTTTATTTTAAAAACCGTTAAAGGTACTTTTTTTTTTGTAAAAATGGTGCTTCGCTAAGTTTGTTATACGTGTAACCTTGCCTGATAAAATAATTACGAAAACAGTGTGACCATATTGAAAGTTACCATCCGACACGTTTTGCACGAATAATCAATCATTTTAATCATTCTTTCTTACGTTATTACATACATAAATTATGACGAAAAATCATAATGTAAACTTAATATTTTTTTGCTCAGTGAAATAAATACTATGATCGATCGATACTATGGCAAATGAAGTCATTTTGTTTGTGATATTTATTTAAAGACTGCAAGTGAAAGTATTAACTTTTTGTATCGATTTGAGCGCAGTATAAAGTCACGCTCTAGGATTTTGAGCGCTGGCAACACAGCGAGTGTTGCCACTTATGAACTCACTGTGTACTTTATGTTAATTTAGCGTTACAATAGCGAAATATTAATCGTTTAATCAATGTAATTGAAAGTGTAAATAGAAACTAGGTGTTATCTTCTTGATTCTTAAATCCTTAGGAATTCTATGAAATCTTTGCTTAACTTGAACGCAACCTTTAATTCGATACATTTTTTTTGTTATTTTACTGTTATTTTTATATACTTGGTGCAATTTAATTTTATAAAATATGCATGCTCAGTTTTATTTTACTGTTTTAAATAATATATTAGCCTACGTAAATTAATTAAAGGTTCTAAGTAAATTCTTTATATGTAGATTTTGCTTGTAACATACGAAGAAATAAAATACAAAATGGCAACACCAAACCAGTCTTGCCAACGTTAACATCCAAGATTAACGAACAGCTGTTTTAAATAAGTTTCTGTGATTATAAACTTTTTACTTAATCGCTAGCAAATAATGTTTTATTTTTTAAAAGATTGCCTTGATCTTATTTTGGATTTATTTACTCAATGAAATAGTTAAGTTGTATATTTTATTTGATTATGCTATTACGTCTTATGATTTATTTTATGTAAATATTCCCGCTATTTTATTCAGTAGCTCTGTCGTGCCTTGAAATATTCGTTTATTTATGAAAAATAAAAACTGTAATGAGTATTTGTTATTTTTTTTTATTTTGCATGCTTTTTTCACAAACCATCCCCTTTAAAGTGATATACTAAAATGACAATACTAAATTCCTAATTAACGGCCTGTATGATAATCTCCTCATTAAAATACCATTAAATATTTAACTGGGCTTATCGTAATGAGTCTATTTAAATTTTTACTTTAAACTCGCAAGTAGTATAGATTCCTTAAAACTCTGAAAATATAATACAAAAATGAATAAATTAATTTTGTATGTTTAAGAAATTAGTACATTTGTGATAGGCCCTAAATTCCTTCATCTCTTCACTATTAGCATGTATGGCAACATTATCCACCTACTCCAATGTTACCATGTGTGTGCTTCATAACTCGTTTTCACCGATATAGATGTCTACAAAATTATTAACGTTTATATCATAGATTTGTAGATGACTTTTGTATATTGCAAAAATATATCTATTCTTATTAAATTAAATGTTCGATGAAGTACAGCAATAGTAGTGGTACAACATTAATGTAGAACCTCAAAATAATATATCTATACGAATAAAGAACTATAACTAGAGAGGAGTATTATATATTTTTGTTAGAAATATTCTCCTCCAACTAGAGTATATGTTCTGAATAGAAATTGTAACGCTTACAGTATATACGTGTGTTGTTGAGTCGTAATTAGCAACCGTTTATTGTGTAAAAATATAATAAATACCTACTCAAAGTTGAGTGCTGTTTTATTTAAGATCCTATTTATCTGATTTGAAATAAAAAAAGCGTTTTCGAACACTTATCATTCTTTAACGCTTGTATTGGTATAAATTAAAAAAAAATACAGTTACACTTTGATAAAGAAATTAATAAAACTCGCACTTATCGCTAAAAGATAGTTAATAGATAAAACTTTTTGACTTCCTCACTAAGCTCAGCCTCTATGTCGCGGAAGAGTCGGCAAAAATGCCCGTGTCCCCTACGTGATCCTTCACAGTCCTTTTCTTGAGGTCCATGGATATCCTATGAAGATTATCCCACTAAAAACAACAAAGCATCGATGCTGCGATCACCCACTGAAATAAATGTTTGCATTATTTAAGGGCAAGTAGGAGTTGTATTAGAGTGATTCGATTGTTTTAGTGGTAAATGACACCAAATAATTAAACGCAATATAATGCAAACAACGAGAAAGAGAAATAAGTAAGTATTCAATATATGAAGTAATTCGTTAAGCTAAAGGGTCAGGGTGGACTACAACTTATTATATATAGAATTAACTTCAACATTAGGTACTATAATTAACAATTTTAGTGACTCATCCAGTTAATATTAAACAACATTGTATTATCAAAGGAAATCGCATCAGGTCTGAGTTACATAAACTGTGATTAAGGGAGTAATTAAACCAAAACTTCTAAATAACGTATTTGAATCGTCATAAAGATGTTCGGTTAACACCTTCGTAATATAAAGATATAATTTTTTTTTTCAATGATAATTCAATGGAATTTTAAGGTTGCAGTATATAGCCCTTTGCGAAACTGCTCAATTACCTATCTTAAAAAATTATTTTAAAGTTTATCACTAACAAGTAATATAAGGGTAATATTTTAGAGTTTAAAGAATTTATTAATTTATATAATTCATATGTTTTAATACATCCGTATCATTTACAGTTGAACGCATCTTTATGTTTTTAGTTCTGGCAACACAAAATCAATCGATGACAGCGACAAAGTATTTGAGTCCGAAGGAGTGACGACATTTTGTCAATAAATTATTAATTTCACACTTTTGGTTGAATATTTTTACTATTAGGCGATATATTTTGCCATTAAAATGGCAGATAATGAACAAAAAGCTATTCAATTGATGGCGGAGGCGGAGAAGAAGTTAAGTTCATCGAAAACATTTCTCGGTTCTCTGTTCGGGTAAGGACAATGACTTAATAAATTGTTGATTAACTGTTTCATGAATCATTAACGTTTAGCCTGGTTAACACGCGCCTGTATTTATTTTCAAGAGTCGAAAAATTTCCTACTAATGAGTGCATTACTAACATGATCTCCTAAATAATTGGGTTTGACGAAAAATCTTGTTTTAAAATTCTGCGTTATTGCCACTCTGAAGTAAACAGAAATGTCCTCGTAAGCCTTTTATTTCTTACTAATCTCATTAAGCGTCGGTTTGATGTTAAGTTGTTCCAATTATGTTCGTTATAAGCATGAATGATGTAAAAATACTACCTCGTAATTGAAATCTAATAGGAATTCGATTAAAAATTTTTGGGCAATTTTTTATGTATTTCGTTGTTGTTCTGTTTGAACATTTATAGGATAATTTTAATGATTTTTTAAGCCCATAATTGATTAAACACCTTTAAAATGTTGACTAAATTTAAAGAAGAAAGCAGAATAATTTACTGTTCCCATATTAAACTTATACTAGCTAAACCGTGCCCACTTCATCGGGCATAATGTTAGCAACCCTTTTACATATAGCCTATGACACTCAGCAATAATGTGGCTTATTATTGGTGAAAGAATGTTTAAAATCGGTTCAGTAGATCCCGAGATTACCCCTTAAGATTTAACAATCACACAAACTCTCCTTTTTTATGATATTAGTATAGATAAGTTAAAACATTGATTTGTAATCAAAGTATTTCTTTACCTGATTTATCTAAGTAGCCCCATCTCACATATTGATTTTAATACAAACTCTAATTTAAATTCAAAAGTAATGCCAAATCTTTTTTATACTAATTCTTGAGTTATAAATAGTAAAACTAACAAGAACTTTTATTATTTTAAATATAAGGATATGTAATCATATAAATTGTTTTCTCTAAAATGAATTATGCAATCATTCCTTGTGACCAGCCAGATGTTTTGCATGATTAAAGAAACTTTATATAAGTGTAAAATTTTAAATATAGCATATTTTTAAACAGTGGTTCGTCAAAAGTAGAAGAGGCAGTGGACTGCTATCTCCGTGCCGCTAACCTGTTCAAGATGGCCAAGAAATGGGTGCAAGCCGGCCAGGCATTCTGCAGCGCTGCACAGTTGCATTTGAAGGCTGGAGTACGTCACGACGCTGCTACGAACTTTGTAGACGCTTCTAATTGTTATAAGAAGTGTGATCCTAATGGTAAGTTATTTATCAATACTTAAAAGGAGCTGTTCATTTATTTTGATACTAGCTGTTGCCTGGAACACTGTCTGCATGGACTTTCATATAAACTTTGACCCCTCCCACTATTATAACCTTCTCTTGCACTTAAAAGTCTTTTCTCGGGCTCTAGACCATCTGTGTACCAAATTTCATTACAATCGGTTCAGTAGTATTGGCGTGAAAGCGTAACAGACACACTGACATAGTTACTTTCTCATTTATAATATTAGTAAGAGATTTTTTTAATACTTTGGTTATTTCTTTATCATCACAGTGTCTAATAAAAAATTATGTTCTCCATTTGACCATCAGGCTAACACTAGACTAATACCCACTTCGTACACATGGGATCTAATTAAAGATCTTAAATATCTGACGTTCATAGTTTCTACCCTGCTAGATTTTTAATTTGTTGTTATATAACGCTTGACAAATAACTAATTAGTTGTAGACCTAGTCATCTATGATGTAAGCACATTTGTGGGCGGAAATTGAGCGTCACTATTAGTATACATGATCTTAGTTGGTTAATGATGACATTTAACTAATAAAACTAACCAATTTTCTTAAATTAAGTTATATTTCTTTTTATGAATGCTACCTTTGTTTTGCGAGGACAAAATTTCTGTCTTATCTTTTGAAGTGTTAAGGACGTCTTTAATGTAGTAATCTGATAACTTTAATATTTAGATGGTTAAATAAAACTAAATTTTGGAGTTTCAAATTTCGTCTTCCTATTCGTATAGGATAAGTTTAGGTAGGTAATGTATTAAGATTGAGGATAGCAATTTTTGAAATTTGAAAGAAAATTTTTGATGGATCGGAAAAAATGATTACCTTGAAATGAAAATTGGAAAATAGTGAAACTAATAGTACAAAATCGATATTTTATTAAGGTTTTTTTGGTGACTATACTTCATACTTAGTAGTACTTTGACTTGGACAGAATTTATAATAAATCAAAGTAATCTACTTAACTTTATGACGTCGCGTAGCTAATGTAGAGCTATTAATACTCCATAATGTGAGTTTCTCAAGTTACAGAATGCTGGGAATTCATATAGCCAAGACATTCAGGTCAATCCTTTAATATTACCACTGGCTCTTGCCAAGATATTACGATGTTTTTTATCCTTTTCAATGAATATATTTCTTAAGGCTTTTGTATTGAAATGCTGATGTAAATCAAAGCTAATATTTATTATTATTAACAAAAAAAAAGTAATATAAATGCACTAAGCACATTTGGCGATTTCATTGTACTACATCTCTCTAATTATTGGCACATGTGTATCTCGAAACATCGACGTGAACTTTCAATAATTCTTAGTATTAATTACTCTCGTAATGGTTGTTCCTATTCCATTCTATGTATGATGAAATGGCAAAGGATCGCTTATAAGCCTGCCACCATTACTGACAGTTTTTAAGTGACAGTAAAATTTTGTGTTATGTACAAAAATCATATTTTAAGAGCACCTTTTAGAGTTTCTTGCCGTTTCTCCTCTGTAGAAAGTGCCTTCCGAACCGGTTGTAAAAGATCGTTTTGGAGTACCAAGACTTAAAATCTTACTAAATGTAGCCTAGTTCAATGGATATTTATTTCACTTTGATTTTGACGTACAAATTGATTGCAAAAATGCAAGTTTTCCTGATTATGCATTATCTGATTTATCACATACATTATCCCCTTATCAGAATACACATATTCTTATATTATATAATGTTTGTAAACAAGTAGCCTGTTGAAGATTTTTCTATAATTTAGAGAGATTGTCGATTTCTAAATATATCCGTTATCTTATCTTTAAAATGAGGTGTTCGTTGTGTAGATTTTCGGGATTCAGCGATTTAAGGATTAGTGGAGTATTTCTATACGTGTATATAGTGCCTTTGTATTTATACGTTTTCAAAAAAATATTTATATGATCGATTTAAGAAACCTCCTTTGAAAAGTCGTTTAAAAATGAACATAACTTCTTTTTTCTTATACAAGCGATTTTAACGTCATGAAAGCAATTAATAGAAGTTAATTGGTACATGTTTTTTTTATTAAAGTTGTACTTTTAGACCAGGGTAGATCCCTTTAAAAATAATGAAAAGTGAAAAAAAATTATAATAGAATTTAACCCATTAGAAAAGGAGTGAAATATGATGAAAATGAAAGGAAAAATAATTTACGGGCGATCTTAGGTTGGGAAGGGGATGAAGGGGGGGTTTTAAGGGTAAAAAACGGTTTTTCTCGATTTCCGGCAAAACTAAAAGTCCTATCG
>DWAJ01004576.1:0-12711 GCA_018238005.1 Eurema mandarina
CATTTCGAATATATATATATTACTAGCATTTGCTTGTGACTTTACCTGTATTCATGGGGTACTTTTATACTTTTTCAGCGTCGTTTTTTGTCGTAGTTGGGTTTTAGTTTTTTTACTTTATCTTGTAAGAACAACAACTTTTACTGAGCATTTTGGTTTTATAACATCGCTGGCGCCACAAAGTATTTGGTTTAACGTAAAATGATATCCCTTCAATGTGGTACAAAAACGAGCTTATTAGCGTTTTGAAATTTTATTTATTTTTATTACGTAGCTATAGCTATGTTATAAAATTGTATAATATACAGGTTTAAAACAAATTGAGTATTTGTTTTAATTAAGGTTCTGCATAAAAACACAAGACGACCTAATAGAAAAGAAATTGTAAGAAAGTATACTAAAAAAAGGAAGTATTTCAATTTCTTAAATATTGATGGAATTTAGACATTAAAGTAAACCTTCTTATATATGTTTAATCACTTTTATTTACTTTTAATCTAAGAACTGCTATAAAATTTAATTTCAATTAAATCTTCGCCCAAAATATTATAATTTCTTATATCGTAATCATTTTATTAGCTTGCGTGCCCCAAATAAAAAAACTAGTGAGTTTAGTTATCTCAAAAAACTCGCTACATCTTATACCTTAAATAAAATTTATACCATCCATTCAGAGTAATTAAAGGGACATACATAACAACAATTTACAAAAATTTATTAGTGTTACCAACGCAAAGTAAAAGCATAATTTATGACGTGCAAACAAAATTATAGCCGATAAAAGACAATCGTTTTATTTCGGACGCGACAATATTTTATGGCAACACTGGAATTTTATTCGGGAAAGTGTACAAGTGTTGCCAGTTTTAAAATTATGTAAAATTTTACTAATAACTACTCTTGCTTGCAAAGCGCGTTCCACAGCCCGGTTTTTCATAATTTAACAGATTTACTTCGTTATATTGTAATCTTACGATACCTAATGCGTTAAATTGTAACCATTAAACTACTATAACAGCTTAGCGTCATATATTTACTAGTATTACAATTGTATGTATAATTTTCGACTTTTATATGACTTTTAAATAATAAAAAGTTAATTAAATAAAAAATCTTTAATTCTTTATAGCAATCCTCTTATAAGCTATATTTAAACGGCTTCACACTAAGGTCTAATAATAATTATTGGTGCAAAAAGCGATATGAGTAGGTCAGGGTATTTACATTGAACTTAAAATTATATAACATTGCACGCTTGTTTGATACACGGCTTTGTATTCTTCATAAAACAATACGTGCCTTTAAGAGACTTTTAACTTGTTAAAATGATATCCAAAAGGAATTAGAGGAGGCTTATAACACGTTAAAATCCTGCCCAAAAAAGCGAATAAAGGGACTTTTATTATCTTCAAATTCTATTCTTGAGAGGAATAAGGAGACTTTTAACAAATTAAAATTCTTTCACTAGGGAATTTAGGGACCACGAATTCATTTATTTTTACATTAGGAAGAGTCGAACCTAACTTTTCCGTTGCAATAACCCCTTAGGAGTTTTGGTCGGTACAAGTCCAACATAACCTTATAGTCCCTGAGTATCCTATAAGGATTTCTCAACTATAAAATCCAACTGATATTATAAATGTGAAAGCCTGTGAGAATGTATGTTTAGATGTCTGTTTGTTATTCTATCACGTTAAAACTGTTAGACCGTTTTACTTGCAATTTAGTATGTAGATAGATGATACCCTGGATTAACACATAGGATACTTTATATCCCGGTATTGCCCTGGAAACGGAAAGTACTGAGGCACAGCAAGTAAATAATAAATTCTCAGGACATTTATACACAGCGCCATCTAGTTCCAAGCTAAGTATAAGCTTGTGTTATGGCAACTAGATAACGGAATAAATTACAACCAGACCCCAGAAAAATACAAATGCAAATTACAAATATATTTTTCCGGTGTGGGGATCGAACCCACTGCGCCAAGCGGTCGTCAATGAGTCAAATGAAGCTTCAATAGTCAAGTCTGCAAATTAAACTGCCAATTGCGAACATCTTTATCGCCCGAAGAAATAACTCCTAACATGATAATAGCAATGTTTTGTGATATTTTAACTGAAGTTCAGTATAATGAGTGTATTAGGACTATTAGTGGTGCCGTAGGCTGTAATCTATGTGTCAATCGTGAGATCCGAGCATTATGACCATTTAGAGGTAATTGCGAGTCAAGTTTATTACGTAAAATGGTGGTTTATGCCTAGGGAGGACTGTGATTGGACGTTATGTACATTGGCGAGAAGGACCATAAGTTGTGTTGGACTTGTTTGCACGAAAAGTCCATTGTATTATTTTATTGTAACCCAAAAAGGGTTAAATAAACGTATCAGTATCAACTAATTTTAATTACAAGATTGATTTTATATTTTTCAGTAGCTTTGTGTGTTAAGTAAAAAATACCAATTTTAGCAACACAGACATAAAAAATAAATGCTCTCTGAATAAATCAAAATCAAATCAATTTCGATTTAACCGGCTACACGTTTTAATGGTTTTAAATATCAATTAAAGAAATATATCTATCATATTTATAAACAATAAATTCATATATAAGTGAAAGGCGATAAAAATCACTTTTAAAACAATTTTAATCAAATTATACTCGTAAATGTGTATTCGCCATTTTTAATATGTCTTAAACGGTACACCTAAATCATTCATCGTGTAATCAAAATTTATAGATCAATAAGAAATAATAATGAATGGACTTCCGTTTCTTTGCCAATAATATTTAATTGTTATTAACTCGTTAAATTTTTAAACAATTTTAATATGTTCGTGACATAAGACAAAAAGTAAGGTTAACTGTATAGTTAGATACTAATTGTCAAAGTAAATAATAATTTCGTTTTTTTTCTATTCTTTAACGTTTAATTTTCTTGACTTGACTTTTATGTATACCTATTACTATAATTATTGCAAATAAATTAATATTACAACTCTCCTTTATAATTTTAAAACGTATATAAGTAAAAAAATAAAGCCACAGGCTATAACTATGGCCTGCGGAATATATATTTCAAATTAAAACAAACTTATCTAAATTTTAAATTTATACTGAAAGAAAAATTGTTAATTCAATTAAACTATAATTTTGTAGCCCTAACATTCCCACAATAGTTCAACGTTTTATTTTTTAATATTAAAGGTCAAGCGATTTCTAAACAGATTAGCCGTGTGAATATCTGGTATGTCAAAAATAATCGCAATATAATTATCGGCTGTAACAACCGCAGCCATTTTGAATTTTGATCTGTCAAATATGATTTGGCGCGAAAGATAGCGCGCGAATGGAACACGTAAATTTCATTTTTTATGGTCTGATTCAAAAAATGTATATTATATTTTATGTAAATTGTTGTAAAGAGAAAGTTCGGCATAATGTTAGTCGTATATTAAAAAAAAATAATGGAACGTCAATAAAAATATAAAATTGTTTATTTCATTTTTGGTTTTGTTTTTTTTTTTTATTCTTATTGCATGCTGTCATTGCAGTATATAAAATTGTAAACTGACATAAAAGTATTTTAGCTATATATTTAATATTTTGATAGTCGTATTTTAAAAATCTCTACAAAAATAAACATTAATATATAAATAAACATACGATCAAGCAACAGTGTTGCAATAAAAAAAAATATAATCACGATCATGTTTTTCTGCTGTCTGCTTTATCTGTGCAGTAATTATGCTGTCAAAAGCAATTTGCTTTTATTTTATAAATTACTAAGTGAAATCTAATGAGAGTAAACCATATTTTACGTAACTACAAGATTACTTTTCGCAACATTTGAACTTTACGCGGCCATCTAATGGTCGTCTCCATTAATTATAATATATAATACCTACATTGTAATTATTTTATTATTTACAAATACGTAATTTATAGATTCTGTTCTTACAACCTTAGTGTGACTGTCAGAAGCTTGGAAGTTATCGTTTTTGCTTCTATGTTATATTAATAAATAAGGACTAAAAAGGTTTTATAGCTTAACGTTAATACAAAGTATTTATAATCTGTATGTTTTTTTTTAAAACTTCAAGAAGAAAAGGTATATCTTATTGAAGGAAGAAAGAAGGGTTAACGGTGGATAATGGTTTTCAATAGCCATTGACTACTAATTATTTTTTATGCCTCTGCAAACGCTTGAATGGTATTCACAAAAAATGTCAAAGATTTTAACAAAATATGTGAATATTACTTATCAAAGGCTTCATCAAAGTTATCTAAATCTATATAATTCTAAGGTGACTGACTGACATAGTGATCTATCAACGCACAGCCCAAACCACTTGACGGATCGGGCTGAAATTTGACATGCAGGTGTTATGACGTAGGCATCCGCTAAGAAAGGATTTTGATCAATTCTACCCTCAAGGTGATAAAATAGGGGACGAAAGTTTGTATAAATCCACGCGGGCGGAGTCGCGGGCAACAGCTAGTTTAAATATAAAAAAGAATTTTTAAAGATCTCGTGCGCAAACCCGCCCAAAACATTACGATCGTGACACAATGCAATCCAAATGACATTAGGATAAGCGGTGCATAGTCTGTGGTTTGCGGTTTTTTTTTAATCAACGGTGTTGCCAATATTTTTTGTAATATATTTTTTTTAATAACAGCATGCTCATCTTTTTTAATTGTTCTTAGTATCTGTTTTCTTTTTGAAATAGGTAGTATATTACAAGATACAATAAAATTAAAGTTAAGGTAAATTAATACAAGATTCAGTTAATATTAGCTCTACTTTAATCATAATATAACTTAATGAAGAAAACACGTAGGTACAGTCGACTCCAAAAATATAAATTTCCAAAGTTGCAATCTACGAGTATGTTCATACTTAATTTCATCAAAATCGATTTAGTTCATTTATAGGTTAAAATTAACAGTCAAACAGAGCTATTTTCGTATTTTAAATACCAATAATACTCCAAGACGCTAATTATAACCCAGCGCCATCTAGTCCCACGCTATGCAGAGCTTGCGTAATGCCAACTAGATAACGGATACATTATGTATGTGTGTATGTGTGTATGTGTGTATGTATGTATGTGTGTATGTGTGTGTGTGTGTATGTGTGTGTGTGTGTGTGTGTTAATATACAAACTTTACTTTTGTACATACATGCAAATAATAAACCAAAAGTCTTTATTGACAAACACAAAGAAAAGGACGACATACAAAGAATACAATTTAGCCAATTGGCGGCCTTATCACTAGGAAGCGATATCTTCCAGGCAACCAGAGCTAGGCAATAAGAAAATCTATATCTATATAAAACAAAGACGGGTTTGTTACAACAATTATAACTCGAGATCGGCTAGACCAATTTTTCACGGATTTTGGTTCGTTGGATTTATGTCCGCCTCGAATAGCAGAATACATCTATACATATAACAAAAATGTAACGAGTCGCTGTCTGTACATGGAAGGTATATGAGAAAAAATATTATAGGAGATCTTTATTAACGCAATAGAACCCAAAATTATGATTTTTGAAATTTTTGTCTGTTTGTCTGTTTATCTGTTTGTTTGTGCACGCTAATCTCAGAAACGGCTTATCCTATCTAGATAGGGTGTTCAATGATATATTGTGGTAAGCTTCCCTTAACATTTAGTGTTTAATTCATGTCAATCGGTTGATAAATAAAAAAGTTATGGCAATTTAAAGAATCACGTTGAACTCGCTGAACGTTTGTTGGCGCGGGTTAGGCATTTTCAAAAATGCTGCTTAAAGTCACTTTTCTACGCGGGCGAAGTCGCTGGCACAGCTAGTCTTTAATATAATGAAAACTTTATAAGGGGAGGAGGGGGTCAAAATTTATATGAATGTCCATGCGGCCGGAGTCGCGGGAAACAGCTAGTTTTAAAATACCTAGCTAAGAATGTAATACAAAACTATATTAATATTAATTTCATAGTAAAATATTTGTCAACTCCATTATGATAATGTTACCAAATATAAATAAAAGGTTATCGCTGAGATATATTATAAAATACAAATAACTATAATTACTGTAATATCCCACAACATTTGAACTGTAACTTAAACTTACAATGTAGCTTAAGTATCTTTTACAACTTACGATACGATGTCGTGTCGTATAGAATGCTTCTAAGACTTTTTGTTGTACTTAGCATCGAATTGATTTAAAGTCAACAAATATAGTCAAATAGGGCTAAGCTACATAATATAGTAACTCTTTCATTGTCATCGTATACCAAATAATATTTATACCAAAATAATTATGAACCACAATTTAGAAAAGTTTCTACAGAGTTTTCTGTTGAAATTCAAAATTTTGACTCAAATAGATTTACTTTAATAGATCATAACTAACGTAAAAATACCTGGACTTGAGACGTTCTTACGTTTGAATTATAAGAACTTCTTACGAACAGCTTAACGATTACTTATAAGTCTCCGATATATCGTATCCGATATCGTTAAGTGTAAAAGCTATACGCGACTTCAAAATTCGTGCAACATTATTATACGGTCCAGTTCCCACTCACTGTATAAATTATTTTCTCACATTTAATGCTTTACAACATACGACATTATTATCTGATATTTATTTAAAATCATCTTTTGTATAAGACATCTACAAGTACGTTGTGTTCTCTGGCTTTACTTGCGTAATAAACAATCTATATAATCTAATAGAAATAAGAGTCATCAAAATTGGTACAGCCGTTGACCTGTAATAAGTAAAATAATTTAATTTTTTTAGTACATATTTCAACTTGGGAGGACACGATTTTCGTACATACAATTTCTTTCATAGTCCTATATAATTATTAAAAATATACATGTTCATCTGTCTGTCACCAAACACAGGAACCGTGATAGGGGAAATTTTCACAAATCAAGGTTGTATTCCTTTATGGGTGTATGTTTGTTATTCTTTTACGCAAAAACGGGTTGACCGATTTAGTTGAAATTTGGTATGTCGATAGGTGATGCCCTGGATTAACACATGAGACTTTTATTTTTTTACGCGAGTAAAGCCGCGTGTCTCAGCTAGTGTTTCGCGGAAGAGTCTGCGAAGGTACCTGGGATCCCCACTCACTGCGGCGGAGCGATTAACAGTGGGGTTTTGGTCGGGTCTCAGCTAGTGTTATAATATATAAGTGTAGGTAACTTTAAATTATTCTTCGAGTTACAATTCGAGAAATTCCTTACTATTTCAGTAATATTTTACGAGCTAAGCTTTAAGCTTCGAAATTATCGTAAACACTAATGACACAACAAAAGCGAATTATTAATAATTTAATTTTATGTGTTTCAAATGTTAAGTTACTAATCAAGTTAGTTGACGATTGTTTGGTGCAATGGTAGCATAACTTGTACGCCACGGGTTGTGGGTTCGAATTACATACTGAAAAAATACATTTGTGTGTTGAGACGAGCTGGACGTCCTCCTGATGGTAAGAGATACCAGCCCATAACCAATGTAGTGTTACCCAGAACTTTGCTCCGGGCAGGGGTGCACTACATTAACGCTCCCCACTTTGAGTCCTAAGATGTATCTTTCTATTTTTATGTAATTTATATTAGTATGCACAAAAGAAAAGTATGTATTTCTATAGTAAATTTATCCGTCATCAAGTTTCCATAACACAAGCTCCGCTTAGCACGAGACTAGATGGCGCTATTTTAAAATAATCGTTATAAAGTTTCATTGCTCGACATTTCTAATCTTTTCTTTAGTTGGGTTGGCTAAGAGATGAGATAAAAACAAAAGCAATCTATTTTTTGTTTGTTGAATAAGAATATTTTCAATAAGAAAGAAGAAGTTAAGTTTGTGTTTGTTAAATTGTAAAGGGTAATCTCGAGATCCACTGAACAGATTTTAAAAATGCTTTCAACCAATAGAAAGCCACGTTATTGCTGAGTGTCATAGGCTATATAAAAAAGGATTTTTAACATTATGCCCAACGAAGTGGACACGAGTCCGCTGGTATATTATAATCATGAAATATTGGATTTTAAATATACAACCGTTACCTTTGTGTTACTAAATAATATGTTGCATAGTAAATTTGGGCCAAAAATCTCAAAAACAATTGACCTCACCTCTCAGTAAAATGCAAATCATTTTATAAACACTTAAAAAACTTATACATAACCTCAATTACCTATACAGTATATTCCAGAAAACACGAAGATGATGAAAAAAATATTTAGCAAAAACAATAGATTTTTTCTAATTGGCACTCCGCTGACGTTCCAATCGGACATCTGCATACAATACTCTATGGTGCTGTACGGTTAGCAAAAAAGATACAATTAATAAAATAAATCTAGGTATTTCGCGGTTATAATATAGTTTTTTTTTTAATTTATCGTACAGATACTGGACTGATTTACTTTTGATTTATGTTTCTGTAAATTCATTAAACCTGATAATTACATTTTATAATATGCCTAATCATTATTGAAATATCATTGGATCTTAATATATAATGTTACATTGCATGTAATAAGTATCTTAATTAAGGTTCAGAACACCAATTCTCCATTTAACGCGAAAATTAGAAACTAAATTACACGTGGCTTTGTAAAAAAAGTAAGGCCTTAACTAGCAATGCCCCGTGATTTGACGACGTGACCAAAATAAATAGTATTCTATGTGATGACCCAAAATTTATATAAGCAAGATCATTTATACTATTTAGAAAACACAGAATTGCCTAGTCACTAAATTTATTACGTATTTCATTCATAAAATCTTGAATGACTGTTTGTTCATTGTTTGATCATTTTTTTGCTGCCACTACCACCTGGAATGCGTACCATAGAACAATGCACAGAGATCGATAGGGCAAGGACGACCCACTCATAAAACCTGTTCATTATATCGCACGGTAAGCGTCGATAGCTGCGGACGAGATTAGGATGGGTAACCGGGGTAAACGATGACTAGGCGATATTTGAAAAAGAGATATAGAGAACTAGCGGCCCGTCCCTTTGCACGGATAGACAATGTACTAAATATAGACTATGTAATTCAGTGATAATGTAGCTATTTAATGACAAAAGAATTATTAAAATCGGTCCAGTAATTTTTGATTAGGATAGTAAAGCGACAATAGATCGTACACAGCTGCGCAGTTTTTACTAATTTTAGCAACTTTAAAGGTACTTTTTATTACTCAATTGTTGTCGTTATTGAGAGTGGGTGTAATGCTATATAGATTGAAACATTGTATGAAAGTCAAGCTAAACCAACCAAAGCCAATTGATTTCGACGCTTAAGACAGTTTGTCGTTAAATAGAGTGACGTTACATGGAGTTTACACTGTATATATTTCGATCGTTAGAAACTGTAAAATGAATAAGGTCTTAAAATTGAACTAATTAATTGATTGATTCGCTAAGTTAATTTTATATTAAAATCGTTTTCAACATTTTTGCATATGATTTTTTAAACAGAATAATACTCATACCACTATATTTATTCTTACATCAGACTCGACTGGAAAACTTATATAGGTATTATAAACTCCGCTAAAATTTACTTAACCTAAAACCTCCAAACCGACTAAACCCATTTTGATAATGTTTCAGATGTTATTCGCGTGCCTGATCGCTGCTTCGTTTCTGAGTCTCGCCACCTCAGCGGGGGAGGAGTACCTACCCCCTAATAAGGGGTATAACTATGAACCACCGAAGATACCTTTCACCACCCCTACAGTAAGGGTACGTATCCTTTTTGTCTATGAAACTCCTTTTTGTACTTTAAGTACCTTATTTTATGATTATTAGGAAATAGGCATCATTTTTTGGAAAACAAAGTGATCATACTAATATTATGAACGACTAGCTGACACGCGCCTTTGTTGGGCATAACGTTAATAATCCTTTTTTTTTATTTTTATAATTTTATTAACCTTTGACAGTCAGCAATAATGTGGCTTTCAATTGTTGAAAGAACTTTTAAAGTCCGTTCACTAGATCCCGAGATTACCCCTTACAATTTAACAAACACACAAACTTTACTTCTTTATAATATTAGTATAGATGTAAGTTTTTTTGTTGCTCTTACTAAAAACTTCTACTTAAAGTAACACTTTTGAATCGTCATGTCATTACAAAACATTTACCACCGGTCCAGAAGGCAGTTTCTACAGAGAAGAACCGGCAAGAGACTCTGATAGTTGCTCTCTTACTACTGAAATGATATGTTTGAAGTTTGTCATGTATTAATTTCATTTTAGATTTACACAGAATATACTTTCTATTCTATTATAGATTCGGGGACAAAAACTACATACATACTCGTATCCAGGGGGCGTGACTAGTATTATATATAAGAAACAATTATTTAATTAAAACTATTGGCTTGTAGAATTATATAATAATAGTTAAAACACGCTTCAGATTGTAATTTAAAAATAAATCCAATAATATTATATTAAATAGATATGTTATAAGCGCAAAATTTTGAAGACGCAAAAACATCCTAATTAGGACGTCTTACCTTTTGGTGATTGGTTGCCGGTGCTTTCACGCGCAACTGACGAAACTAACTATCTCTTTGTCTGCTTGGTTTTATTATTTAAGTCTTCTATCGTTTTGACTTGTATGTATGTGTGCTGCCGCTGCTGTGCAGAACACTTTTTTCGAATGAATTGTATGGGTATAACATATCTATTATATAAAACCATTGAATAAATTATACAAAATTTTACCAGCTAGCATTAACCTCGGGTTCATATCACATATAAATCAAATGAAAATACCAATAAAATGGGTATTATCAGAACAATACGAGACATATGAATAGTGCCCGGCAAGGCCGCACATTGTTTTACCCACAATGATATTAGAGTGGAACCATAAACCATTTCCTGAACCATAAACCTTGCAAATTAATTTGACCGATAATAATAAGCCTTATATTTTTTTGAGTTCTCTTAAATAGGATTTTTTTTTCATGTATTAATATTATAATAGTTGAGTTTTTTTTTCTATTTTACAATTGTATGTTCTTATTATGTAAAGAAAAGCAACTATCAGAGTTTCATGCCGGTTCTTCTCTGTAGAAACTGTCTGCCTTGAAAACAAAAAGCTTACCATCAGACAAGAAAAAAAAGAATTTACCCCTAAAACATTTTTTTTTTAAATTTAAATTTTAAACATAATCTTAATATGTATATATAAGTCGTGTCACAATGTTTGTCCTTAATGGACTCCTAAACCACTTAACCGATTATAATAAAATTCGCACACCATGTGCAGTTCGATCCAACTTGAGAGATAGGATAGACTACGCGGGTAAAACCGCGGGGAACGGCTAGTATATTGTATATTACTAAATCAAACATTTATACGGTTTCAACGCTTTCTTATTGCAATTTCAAAGGTAATAAATAAATAAATGTGATCGAAATTAATTATTGTATTAATAATGATGTCGATATGTTTTCAGCCAACCCCCCCAACGTACAGGCCGACACCGCCCCCACAAAGGCCAACCCCTCCTCGCAACACCTACATACCCCCCGTGCCCACAGCTGGACCTACACATCATGAGGTATTGATTAAAGTTTTTATTAGATACTAGCTGTTGCCCGCGACTCCGTCCGCGTGGACTTTCATATAAACATGTTATCTGCTATTCGGGGCAGGGACAAATCCAACGAACCAAAAACCATGAAAATTGGTCTAGTCGATCTCGAGTTATAAGTTTTGTAACAAACCCGTCTTTGTTTTATCAAATATAAGTAAGTTTATTATTAATTTGTTATTTTCACATTTAAAATTTTTAAGGTTTTTTAACTAAATTATAGCCTCAATTAAAAATACTAAAAATATTTACTAAAATTTCAAATGTGAAAAATTTTTAACAATTTATGTAAGTACGTTCGTTCATTACACTCTCACGTTAAAACTACTGGATGGATTTTGTTAAAATTTGACATACAGATAGATTATAACAGGATTTAACAGAAATTACTAAACTAAATAAATAAAACGACGCATTTAAAAACATTTTTTTTTTAATATAACTTTGTTGCATACGACAGATAAAATTGGCATAATTAAACTATTTTGTACGGTTTGTACAATTTTCTGATTAGATACATACTTTTTAATAATAAAATCTCTTAACCTATATAATAATAATAAAATTCTATAATTAATTATTAACGTGTAATAAAAAACGCTATGGCAGGTAGGTACAAACATCGAAAGGACTTATTCTCAAAATATCGGGTAAAAATATGTTTTAATATAATAATATATAAGTAATATCTTAAAGTTAAAAGTTGAAATATTTTTTTTAAATACAGGTACCTGTTGTAGGTTTTTAAAGATTCATATTCAAATATCTCTTAATACAGATAAATAAAAAGTCCATTTTTAAATTTCCAAAACACCGATATAAAAAATCAATACTATGACAATGATAATATCATTAGTAATTATTTTATAAATAATATTTATCAGAGCACTGTTTCACAGAAATATAATTGAGCTTATTATTAAATTTAAACGTTAAATGAACATATTTTTAAACACAATAAAATCTTTGAGCATTATAATCCGACTAAATTATGTATGTCGTTTGGTATGCAATGACAGATGATCCGACCGCGAAAAGGTGCGTTCACAATGATTACACCGAAATGGTTT
>DWAJ01004577.1:0-12711 GCA_018238005.1 Eurema mandarina
ATATCTATATCTATATCTATATCTATATCTATATCTATATCTATATCTATATCTATATCTATATCTATATCTATATCTATATCTATATCTATATCTATATCTATATCTATATCTATATCTATATCTTACAAAATAATTATGTCCCACCGGTTCATAAAGCAGACTTTACAAAGAAGAACCGGCAAGACACTCTTTTAGTTGGTTTATTAAAGTGAATAATTATGGAAATTACATTTTTTCGTTATCGAAATATTTGACGTAACCTCAATTAAAATTATTTGAAATTATCTGTGCTAAAGTATCAGATACCATTATTCCGAAGCTTTATAGCTATTTGCAATTCAGAATCAAAAGACAAATCTATTAAAATAACACAGAAACAATAGTAATTAAAAACGGCACAGACTTTCTCGAGATATTAATGTTCAAACAAATGCGACTTTGTGTATTTTTTAACTTATTAATTACCTACTACTAACAATCTATGTTAATCTAAAACAATGTCTTTTTAAAATTGGAAATAATATTTTACAATCAATTGTCATTTCCGCCGCCAAATTTTTATAAAAACAAAACTTTTGTGTAAACCATAACCTACCTACAAGCATATTAGCCTTTGTATCAATTAAAAATATTTTTATTACTAAATCTACTAGCTGGCACTTTATTAATCAAACAAAAGAATATTAAAATCAAAATAATCCCAAAATAGCAACAATGTCAATATCGAATGACATTACCGTCAAGCCGCTGTCAAAACATTTGACGTTTTAACTTTTTAATCGGCCGTAACGTTTAACGCGGAGGTAACCAACAAAAAGGTCTTAATCTAAGCTATCTCGGAATGCAAATATTGAGTTAGCATAGAGTAAAGTAATTGTTCAAGCTAGGGGCGGCAACATACCCCATCTGCGGATGACAGACCCCTCCTATTACGAGGGTAGCAATTTTTTGTAACACCCCGCCGCTCCCCTAAGCTCCGAAGTGGATTATTTTCGCTACTTTCGGTATTTATTTCTTGCATGGTTTTTATGGATCGTTACGGAATGTTTTTGATTTTTCTCTGTTTTTTGGTGAGTAGGTTAGAATTTAGAGTGACGTCATAGCGAAAGTGAAAAATATTTTAATGCAATTAAATGTAAATAACTATAGGTTTTTTGAATAGTTTGTTATAAATAAAGTGACTATGAGCTTTGTACTACGTGATTATAACCGATTCATTGTTATCATGTAATTACTTAAATTTTTAAACTATCTGCTGTTTTTAACTTAAATCTTAAATTTAGAGTGAATTTTTAACTTAATTCGAAAATGTCTTTAGTCAAGTTGACCAATTTAAAAGTTCTAATGAATTGATAGTTACTTTTATTTTAGTTTCGAATTTTAAGTGACGTCGTTATCCGAGAATGTATTTACAAAGTTAATTCCTATGTGTGATTTTATATCATTATTAGACTGACGTCATTATCAGAGTAATATTTTATACTAGTAGACCTAAAGTGACGTCACAATCGAAATGACAGGTACTAGCCTAGTTTTTCAACTATAGCATGATTCCACATTGTGCGTAATAATGCTTAATGTTGAATGTTTTAACTACTTCTTTCTTCATTCATATATCGAGAACTCTCAAAAGTACTAAGTAGTGCTTTCGCTTGACGCGTGAAATTACACGTGCAGTGACAGAAAATTAACAAATGTTTTTCTTTTACTTGACAATGATCGAAATGTCGCACTATGCTCTGTAATTGAAAAACTATCAAGTTATTTATACATGTCATTATAATAGTTATTTTAATATTATCATCATACCTATATAATATTATCAAGTATCGCTTATTAAAATAAATAAAAATAGAAACGTTTTAATTATCTCTACACAAAGGCTTTTAAAGGGTATGATAATAAAATTGTTATAGATTTACCTAATTACAAATGAATCCTTAATCCCTTTGTGAGAGACTGGTGTCTGAACTAGGTGGGAAACCTGTGTGACAGATCACCAGGCTCTTAACTCTCGGAACATATAATAATGTGGAGGTACACAATAAAAGTAATGGGTTATTGTTTATTATTTAGCCTTAGTAAACCAAGTTTATCTTTTATTTGTCAGTTTTTTTAGAATAACCTATGGATTTACTGAACCGATATTAAAATTTATTTAATTAAAGCCGTTTATTCGTATTAGATCTCTATAGGAGTAGAATAGTCTTAATATTATTAACCCATTGTCTATAAGATATTACTTAAAAACGTAAAAAAAATCGGGTGGGGCTGTGCCGTTGGTTTTAACGTGAAACGTCTATGTTAGCGAATCGCTTTTATAGTAAAAGATTGAAATGAAAACAAGATTGACGCTGTTTTAACAGCGAGCTGACTATATAAGTCAAATATTCACACCACATTTTTGTTTCTAAGACTAATAGTTTAATTATTAAGGTACGATGATATAGACCTTTTCGTTACAGTCCACCTTTTAAACCTGGTACCCGTATGTTTCGGCGCGATTTTAGGACTGCTTCACGTCAAAAAATTTTGAGTTTCATGCAAGTGAAATCATGGGATAATACTAGTTTAAAATACTTTTTAACCTCAAACAAGATACAAACAAAGGAAATGCTGCCGTAAATACTTGAATTGATTTCTTAGCCAATATTCCTTTACAGTTTGAACATGTTATAATAAACTGTCAAAAATAGTCTTGCATTTGACTCGACAACGGCTCAAGACAAAGATAAGACATACACAATTCCTTAAAGTAAGAGGGAGATACCAATAATCTCGTATTGCGTCTTACGAGCATTCGCATTGGTCGATTTGTATCTGATAAAAGTGAACGCGGGCTCGCGATTGGTCGAAATCGTTTTATCTTTTTTTGACGCGTGTTTCGTTCAAATGGCATTAGAATTTTTATATTTATGGTTATCTGTCTTCGGTCTGAAAATTGATTATGGATGCACTCGAGAAATCTTTTAGCATTTATTAATCGACTTTAAAAATAAGAAGTCCTTAATTCCTCTGGATTGTAGCTTTCTGCATATTTTTTTAATAAATGTATATGTATTAATATAGGTAGTGACTTTTGTTGGATTTTTGACGTGAAACTTCTTTAAAATCGCGCCGAAACTTATACAACCTGTCACCCGCGACGCTATTACGAGACTTTTGACGCCTCTTTCATTAAAATCGGGCCAGTAGTTAAGACGGTACGATAACCATATCCTTGCTTTTGACTTCAACGTAGTTAGTTGAGGAAAAATAATATTCAATTAAAAAATCATCTCCTTTAAAAGTTCCTTTTTCTATTTACTTCACTAAAATATATATAAAATACTAGCTGACCCGTGCCCACTTCGTTGAGCATAATGTTAACAATCCTTGTTATATAGCCTATGACACTCAGCAATAATGTTGCTTTCTATTGGTGAAAGAATTTTTAAAATCGGTTCAGTAGATCCCGAGACTACCCCTTACAATTTAACAAACAGACAAACTTTACTTCTTTATAATATTAGTAAAGATTAGTTTTTATTATATTAACATGCATGACATACAATGATTTCGTTTCTTATTGTCTACTAGCTGTTGCTCGCGACTTCGTCCCCGTCGGATCTATTTCTATTAATATGTCATAGTGAGTCAATCTTAGAAGATAGACATATACTGTCGCGAACTTTTTTTTAGGTCATTTAAAGAGGAATAATTCTTTCATTCATATTTCTTGGTATCTTGAACCGTTTTCGCAGCGCACGCAAAGGAAGCCCTCAAAGATGAATAATTTTCCCCGTTTTTTTCTACATTTTCCATTATGTCTTCGCTCCTATTAGTCGCAGCGTGATGTTATGTAGCCTAAAGCCTTCCTCGATAAATTGTCTATTCAATAAAAAAAGAATCTTTCAATTCGAACCAGTAGTTCCTGAGATTAGCGCGTTCAAACAAACAAACTCTTCAGCTTTATATATTAGTATAGATATACTCTTTGACACAGACCGCCATCAAGTAACGGCATCTCATCAGAGATGTCATTGCGTTTCGTTCGGAAAGCGGGAGCACTGAATGCAATTCTACAATTTTCCCTACGCATTGTTATATCTTTCATTTTTGCCAAAAATTCGGTAACGCAATAACTTCAAGTCAGTTTCTCGCTTAATCATAAAATAATTCGTATATTAGTATTAACGTGATAATACGTTGAGAAATTTCTAAAATGTTTTCCAAGATGAATATCAAATTCCGTTCAGCAGTTTGGAAAAGCTTTTTAACTAAAGCTTTCAAACAACTTTTAAATTGTAAATTGAAACCGCAGAAAGGTAGTCTTTAATAGAATTACATATTGTAATAAGAAAAGTTTGTTTTGTTTAAGTATTTGCATTAATAAGACTCGAAAGTATTGGATCGATTTATAAAATAGTTACTTTTACCAAATAAGTCCTATTTTGTGCCCGGTTTATTTAATTGAACTTTACCGCTTGACCACTCAGGGCGTGGTTAGACCTTTCTCTATAGTCCAAGCCTAGTCGCAATGGCTTAATAGTTAGTTAGTGTAATAGGAATAGCAATTGGGGACCGGGGGGGCTGCTCTAGGTATCCCTCTTGGTGGATCGGGGAATGTCCACCGTTCGGTAGGGGTCATGACGCCCCCGTGACCTGGTTCCAGGACGTAATGGAACCTTAATTGAACACATTTTATATATTTTGTCATTAATAAAATAAAATATCTACTTTTACTTGAATATATTGTAATCATAATCTAAATATATATAATTCAAAGGTGACTGACTGACATAGTGATCTATCAACGCACAGCCCAAACCACTGGACGGATCGGGCTGAAATTTGCCATGCAGGTAGATGTTATTACGTAGGCATGCGCTAAGAAAGGATTTTGATCAATTCTACCCTCAAGGGGATAAAATAGGGGATGAAAGTTTGTATGAAAATCCACGCGGGCGGAGTCGCGGGCAACAGCTAGTGTAACTATAAGTTCTTTAATTGACCACGACCCATCATAGCGGCATGTCGCATGATGAACAAACGTGGTATTTCAGTTGATTGGAGGCCGACATTAGTTTCTGTTCACCCTTGTGTATCAAATATCATAAGCGCGTTCAGTTTTGTTATTTTCACGGGTAGGTACTGAAATTGTACGGGTAAAACCACGGATTGCGAAAAAAGCGGATGGCTTAATAAGATATCAGAAGCAATAAAAATTATTGATTTCGTCCAATGATAGTATGTATTAGATATGCTATACCCATACAAATCAACCGAAAAAAGTGTTCCGCACAGCAGGGGCAGCACACATACATACAAGTCAAAACGATGGAAAAGAGATAAATGATAAACTCAACAAGAAGAAAAGAGATAGTTTTGTCAGTTGCGCGTTAATGCACCGGCAACCAATCACTTAAAAGTAAGACGGCCTAATTAGGATGTTTTTGCGTCGTCAAAAATTTTCGCTTTTAACATATCTATTTAATATATTAACATTGATTTCGTCTATGTAAAATGCCACTGTTTGTCGATAGCATTAGTATCTAGGATAAAGATTTACTTAACAAAATAATTGGACATTGTAAATAGCTTAACGCTGAAAGTATTATGTATTTTATCTGCTTCAATAATAAATTATGCGACAAAACACTTGTGGATGAGGATAAAGCAATTTATTGCGAATAATACTTCTTTAATTTATTTACCGAGATTATGTTTTTTTAATTATTTATCTGCGACGTAAAATGCGTAGATACAGGTTTGATGTTTTTTTTTAATTCTAAATTTTTTTGCGAATATTTATATATTGTTTTTACTTTGTATTGATTATCTATACTAATATTATAAAGAAGTAAAGTTTGTTAAATTGTAAGGGGTAGGTAATCTCGAGATCTACTGAACCGATTTTAACTTTCACCAATAGAAAGCCACATTTTTGCTGAGTGTCATAGGCTATATAAAAAAAGGATTGTTAACATTATGCCCAACGAAGTGGGCACGGGTCCGCTAGTCCTTAATAATGTTATGAATGCGAAAGTATGTGATCTAGATATAGATGTTTCTAGAAACTAATAAACGGAATTAGGTGAAATTTTATACCTATTCATGTAGATTAGATCGTAGATCAACATAGGGTATTTTTTTAGCAACTACGCGGTAAAATCAATTGGTGCGGCTTTAGTGTTGTTATATTGAATGAATCAGATTTGAACAATATAACATTATGACGACCATATTAATAAAGAATTTATGAGAATCGTAACATTTATTTCCTTTGATTTTCATTTGATATCGGCGACAGAAATAAATTGGATATTTATTAATTTTTATTGTTTATTTATCCAAAGTTCGCGTTTGATAATTATGTATTTATGGGTTTATTTAATCCTATGTTATTAATGCTACGAATCCGACCGAGCCATTTTTTTTAATACAGCCAGCGTTCAATTTTGTTATAGTTGCTAAGAACAAAAAAATAAAAATAATTAGACGTCACGATTTTTGGTGGGAGAAACGGATTTTTAAACTTAACGATGACGAAATTTCAATGTCAAAGTAATTACATAGAAACATTATAATCATAGATTCATTATTAACCGACTGTACCAAACTAAACTCGCTCAGAAAAAAATCAATATCAGTTCTGATAGATTAATACATCAGTATCTCTTTTTGAGATTTTTTTAATAATTATAATCCATACTAATATTATAAATGCGAAAGTAACTCTGTCTGTCTGTCTGTCTTTTCATCACGCTAAAACTACTAAACCGATTCGAACGAAATTTGGTACAAAGATAGTAATAGCAGTAGTAGTAAATCGCGGGCAGCAGCTAGTATTTTATAAGGTTTTTTTATTAAAATGCATTTTAATACATTGCCCATACAGGATATATAGAAAATAAATATAGATTATAAATTACATTTAATCGTTCGATAATCACCAATGATCCGACATGTTTATTTCGAGCGATTTATGTACATTGATAATTTTAATATTCGTAATTAGACGCTTTGTAAGATTCTTGAAGAAATATTGTAACAGATAACGTCAATATTCACGTTTTTGCCGTAATTAATTAAGGCAGGATAAAAATCTTGATTTAGATTAATTGGTATTATTACTGACGTGATTTAGAAATTATTTTTGAAAAATAATTACGTATAGGCGTAGTGTTTGAATCACAGTAAAAATTTGTGATTTTTTTTTCTCACTTTTATGTGTGTAAGTGCTCAGAGGAGTTGTTCGGTCTGATACCTGCCGCTGATTTCCACCACCGCACTGCACGCCACAGGTTACTATACCACCCTCACCACCTTGACAGCTGGCAGTCAAGCACAGTGCGTTTTCGCAGAAACTTTTTGCCACGTATGACCATCCTGTGGAATCAGCTACCTCATGCAGTGTTCCCGAACAAATAAGACTTGGGGACCTTCAAAAAAAGAGCGTACCTATCCTTAAGAGGCCGGCAACACACTCGTGACATCACGAGTGCTCATGGGCGGCGCTGATCACTTTCCATAAGGTGACGCGCCAGTTCGTTTGCCCCCTATTATATATATATAAAAAAAAATATCAATGAAATCCATGAAATTTTTTCGTGTATAAATATTGAAATTTTTATATAACTAGTAAGTAATATTAAACTGGATTGCACTTTGAAAGATATAACGTTTGTTTATTAGTTTAGAAAATGAGTCGATTGACAATAATCGAAATAATCATTACATTAGTTACTTTCTAAGAACATATACGAAATATCAATTTAGTGAAAGAATATTGTGTGTTCAAATGTATTAAAATGTCGAATGTGATAATATACGTTGTCGTCGATGTCACTTTGAATAATATTAATAAAGAGTAATAGTCATACAAAGCATATAACTTTTTGTTAAGAGGGGGGTTTAATTGATCAATGTTCAATATTTATTTCGTCACCTTTAAATCTAAATTCATCAGTTTTATTTATACAAGCTAATTATAACCAAGGTCTTTAAGATCAAGTCTTATGACATCTGGGGTTAGAGTTTTCCGAAAAAAACAGAAGCAATTAAATCATTAGTCCTTATAATGTTTGTAATTAGTAAAGGTACTCTAAGTGCCATATTTTTTCACAAATAAGTGTTCTCAAATTTATGATAATAGAAGACATAACAAGAACAGTCTGTCGCTAAGAACAAGTCTTAACTGCGATAATTGGGATTCGCAGTTCCCGTTTCGTAGTCAGAGAAGGCTTTGAATGTTTTAAAACTTTTGCGAAAATATAATTATTTTCATCACAGTTAAATTATAGTCGGAAAGTTCTGGAACGGTTTCAGACAAAGGAGTTTTGTTAGATTCGGGTCGGTGTACGCTTTTTCAAGCTGGGAAGAGTTCGTGAATATTTTTTTATAATTAGATTAAAATCTATCTTGCTAGATTTTATAAAATCGAAAAATTGAAACAAAAGTTTGTATATATATACTGCATATTTCGTATTCGGCAGTAATATAACTTATTTACGGATGTTTTAAATTTTTTAACTGACGTAACGTGATTATAAAAATGATTTTATGATCTGTAATTAAGTACATATCACCACTAAAATTTACTGACTGAATTAAAGCATTAAGACTAAATACAGATGATTACTAAAGTATACTAAGCTTTCAAAATAGTTAGATACTAAAATGTAATTTTATAAACGATGCTTATTTATAGAATACTAAACGCGCTCCGCTTTTTGACAAACCTTTAATAAACCTTCCTGTTGAATTACTCTATTTGATAAGAAAAACCGCATACATATCGGTTACATAGTTTTAAAGTTTTAAGCATAGCCATTGTAAGTCGCTAACTTACAATGTAATGATAATGATTAATATAAATTATTTATGGAATACTTTACTATCAAGATAATTCGTAATTTCAAATGAATTATTATACATCGATGCTTCATTCTGCGTTATTAAAGCCCTCAAACCTGATGTTATGTTTAATTTTACGATCCATTACTCAGCATGTAACGCAAAAAGTTAATTTGTTTAAAATCTATTGAATTGCACGAGCAATGAAAAATAACATCGTACTTTTTACTCGTATACTTTTCCAAAGACTTTCAGTTAACGTTTCACGAGTCATTAACCACTAAGTTTTGCAATCGTGCTTTTGGGTCAGACGAAGTTATGAATATTTGCATTTGAGTACCGTTTTCAATATTAATTTCGGTGAAAGTGATCAAGTCTTTTTATGCTGGTGTATTATTCCTTTTAATTGGACATGACCTGAGTGGGTATGTTAGGGTTCCCGAAAGATTACCTTGTGTGTTCTTTCGAGCCCTCTCCGCAAGGGTGTGCGTTAGAACACCGAGGGGTTTTAGTCGGTATGTCGACTATATATGTCGACTATAAGTGCTCCGACATTACCGCTTCCTTCTCCGCCCAGGAGGTCGCGGTATCCGTTACATGATTTCCCTCCATCAAAAAAATGATATGTTAGAGTCGAAGGAAAAATCTTTGGAGGTCCCGCGAGCCCAAAAGGTGAGTTTTACTGATGTAACCTCCGGACGCGGTAAAAAAGGGCATGTTATTTGAAAACTTTTTTCTTTGATGTGAAAGCACTTTTGTGCCTACAGATAAAAGCTGGAATGTGAGTATAACCGCTGCTTTTGAGAAAAAATTGGGAGCCGTGACATTATATTATGGTTATTTCGCGAATCTTTCTGAATGATACATCAAAGGCCCTTATTTGTGAAATGGCATATACCTACTATTGTATATGTTACACATAGAATTTATCAGACTAAAAATTTTAGGAGCTTTTTCTCTTAGGATTTTTTTAGTCTCTGGAATAATTTTCTTTAAATATCCGTCCTCAAAGTTAATTATCTACTTTCGCCTAAATTGGATTATGGTTCAATTAATTTAAAATCGAATATAATGAAATAGTAGTTATATTTAAGTTCAAGAACACTTTGTTATTTGAGTTGTGTTACTTATAAAGTAATATACATTATATATTCTTAACCAAAAAATATTTATGCATATTTCTCGTATTGCTTTTCCAAAAAGGTAAATATCCAAGACCAGCGTTTGACCAACGTGAGAGTGCCGTGAATGAAATCTCGGTAACTATCTCTCCATAGTTGGAAAGCGGCGGAATCTCGTTATAGCTCACAGAACCTGAAAGAGAACGCTCAGCTCATATTTTTTACCATTTTCTACGATACCTATCACCTATGTCATCGAACTTGACTCGTTTTTTAATAGTAAGCACTCGGTACGTTAAACTCAAATGAGTTTCCAATTTTCTTTATCCATTTTACGTGTTTGTGTTACTTTTTGTGTAACTGGTCTTGATATATGTAGTATGGAAGCTTGAAATCTTTCACGCGACATCTCCTGGATGAATTTAGTTGAAGTTTGGCTTGCGGGTAGATAAGACCTTAGTATACTATAGATATTGAGTATACTTACTATAAAAGTATTGTTACGGGAACGAAAACTATAGGAGTACAAACGCATGAAGGCTATTGAAAGAAAATAATATCTAGCATCTTTAATGTCAACTCTAAAACAATTAATAATGGTTATTCATATCTTTATTTTGATTTACTTAAAGTTATAACCGATATAAACAAGCCGGTATCAGATTCTTTACAGACAATACAAGACAATCGCTGCTGAAAGTATATCTATACTAATATATAAAGCTGAAGAGTTTGTTTGTTTGTTTGTTTGTTTGTTTGAACGCGCTAATCTCAGGATCTACTGGTACGAATTGAAAAATTCTTTTTTATTGTTCATTTATCGAGGAAGGCTTTAGGCTACATAAAATCACGATGCGACTAATAGGAGCGAAGATATAATGGAAAATATGGAAAAAACGGGGAAATTTATTCATCTTTGAGGGCTTCCATTGCGTGCGCTGCGAAAACGGTTCAAGATATCAAAAAATATGTATGAAAGAATTATTCCTCTTTAAATGATCTAAAAAAAAGTTCGCGACAGTATATGTCTATCTTCTAACATTGACTCACTATAACATAATAATAGAAATAGATCCGATGGGGACGAAGTCGCGAGCAACAGCTAGTACTCTATAACGATACTTCATTAAAAAAAAAAAATATATTATCTATGTCTTGGTAATTTAACTTACCAACGTAATCCGTTTCATCGACACTGGCCAACTTGATGAGCAGAACTTCAGGCGACTCCAAATGACTATCCTTCTCCTCCCCGCTCCTTCCGCTGCGCTTCGGCACTTTGCTTAGTATACTGCGCTTGCCACTGCCGTTCTCTTGCGTTTCCTTGCTCTCTGGTGTTGGTCTGAAAATTATTGTATAACTATCGTTACAGCGCCATCTAGTTTCTAGCCAACTAAACTGGATATTTTAAACTTTTAATTTAAATTTAAAAAAAAAACTGTCTTGACAGACAGCAACGTAATCCTATAATTACAGAACAGGAAATTACGGAACAGAATTAGGTACAGAACACTTAAACACGAAAAACATCCGCCATGACACGAAACATATTTACATCTCTTTTCCTCCTCATTCACCCTCTCATTCTAACAATATCTAGAAGAACGTTTCGAATTCCATCCAAACCTATAAACCAACTTACTTGTTAGTAGGCAAATTGCCCAGTTTCCTCAGCAGATCGTGCAGCCTGGCTCTGTAGTTGGGCTCCAGGGTCTGAAGCAAGGCGGCGAGACGGGCGGCTCCCTCCCCCCCCTCGCCGCTGCTGCTTCTCTCCCCGTTCTCCCCCTCTGACGTCTCCAGGCTGGAGGATTCAGTGCTGTCGCTGGTATTAGAGAAAAAGAAAGAATATGAGATAAACTAGTAGGAATCTGTAGTTTATATGTTTGTATAAATAAAATAAATAAATAAATAAATAAAATAATACTTTATTGCTGCTATTAATACAAAATTAAAATAAAATAAAATAATTGTTTATATCTGTTAAAAATACAAAATGAAGAAAATACAATAAAATAGATAAACAGGAAAATAACAGCAAAATAACAGCAAAGGGGGAGGGCTCAGCTTGTGCTACACTGAGTAGGATACTCTGTGTCGCGCTGGTTTTCAGCCTCCCCGCCTTTTATACATTTGACCATTTTTGAAACACCTAAAAATTACCAAAAAATTTGTTTGCTTAGTTAAAAGCCAAAAGTCAAAAGTATCTTTATTCAATTAGGCTACATATAGTAACACGTTTGAATCGAAATCGACAATCAATCGATTGTATACACATTATAGTGTTCCCCATGACCTTATCGGCGTAGTTCATATGATTTGATTTGATCCTGATGCACATCTTAAAAAGTTATTTGATGTTTTAAATTGAATTTCTATTTCCCGATTCAATTTCCAGCAATGCTTTGAAATAAATGTTACTTTCTTCTTTCTTTCAATGAATAACTACGCGATGTGTATGATGTGTAGATTTAATTTGTTATGGTTAAAGAATCATTATTTGAATGCACTTTTTTAAATTTTCAGAGTCAAGTATTTTACACCCAAAGTATTTAGACTTACCACAAGTTATACATATAACTTGTGTAGAACAAACACACAACAAACAAAAACCATAAAGAATACATTCATTGATCAGATAATCCGAGTCCAAAATTAATTAAGAATTCTTTTATAACATTTCAGCGATACAAATCTACCTGGTGATTTTAATTTGGAGTTCCATCGTGAAGATGGAAAGAGATGACTCCGT
>DWAJ01004578.1:0-12709 GCA_018238005.1 Eurema mandarina
ACACTTTTACAACTGCATTGTAATGCAAGTGTGTCAATGTGCCTTTGTTATTTAACTGTAGTAAAAACAAACCTAATTCTCTTTCGCTTCAGTCGTAAGTCTACTGTTGGAGTAAGCTGTGCATTCAATTCAAAGATTTCTAGAATGTTCGATCGACCTAAAACATATTTTTTATTTTATCTTTCTATCAAAAATTAAACAAAGAAATATAGTATTAAAATTGGTAATTCATTCGTATGGTGATGTTTTAGATTGTGAGATTATCGTCACAATATGAGTATTTTACTAATAGAAAGCTCACGTGTGTAGAAAGCTATGTATAGTAATCGTCAATTACCTTTAGCGGTGAACGAAACCTGCGCAGAAGTCAAAAATAAGGTATCGAGGTAGAGGTGCGGCGCGCGGGGCGCGTGATCGTCGGGTGCGCGAGCGTTGATTGGTTGTCCCAGTCGTGTTGTCTTTCTCGCACAAATACTTTAATTACGAGCGCGATTCTACCGATGCGCAGCTATTCTCGTTAATCGCTAAACATAAATGACGCGTACTATACACATGAAAAGGTTAAAAAACATTTTGACACTAATATAATATTGTCATTGGTTAAATTGGTGATACATGTATTTAGAAAATTAAAATTACTAATTCTTCTTCCTGTCATAACACTTATTTACAGAATATTGAAGTGTTAAGAAGATTTGAATTGAAGATACAAATAGTAATCATTTCAGTAGTCAACTGTTACTTACTTTAGGTGTCTCCTTCGATTCCCTCTCCCTCTCCTCTTCTCTTTTGTTTCCGTTATTCTTGGTCTCCTGTCTAGGCTCCTTATTCTCCTTGGTGAGGCGACGCTCGAACACTTTCTTCTCAATAGCCGGTGATTTACTGCTGCTGCTTATTTGCTGCTTCTTATCCTCAGTTATTCTGTAATGTGGAGAAATAATTTTGGGTATTATTTGTTTATGTACATTAATATTATTTAAAGGTATATAATATGCTATATATAATAAATGACAATGTTACCTTAATTTTGGTGTGGATGTCACAATCTGTCGCCTGCCTTTGGGCGTGTCTGATTTAGATAATGGTGTTTTATTAACCTCTGAACGTGAGTTTGTCTGTAATGTAAATTTAAAATTATATTTCATTTAAATTAAATATTGTGTTTAATTTTTAAGAATATAACTCATTACACAGAAACTTGGCTTACCCTTTTCAGATCTTGCAATTCCTTTTCCAAAAGTCTAAGTGACTTATCGCTGAAGCCTGCACTGTTACTGCTTTCTACCTTTGTGATTTTTTCCTTTGGTGTTGTTTCTTCAAAGAACAAAAACAATATTATCACTGATATATAAATTGAAATTTGTATCTTATAGAGAAATTCTTACTAATGTTAAAAATAAGTATTTTTAAAGTATCATGAATTGATATTATTGCATGAATAATATACTGAATGAGAAATGAATTGATATGCTCTGATGCTAGACTACAGATTATACCCCAGATTACAGAGATTACTTTTTAAGCCGGTATGGTCAACTACATGGGTGAAAGCTAGTAATAAAATATATATACTCAAAAATACATACGAATTTCTGATGATTGTTCAGCAGCCTTACGTTTAACTATTTCCATCTTGTGTGCGACGACAGTGGGCTATAATTGAATTATATAAAAGACAAAAGTTAGATAACTAAAATACATAATAAATAACCAAAATAATACAGAAATACTTTTATAGGTTTGAGAACTTTTCAAGTTATTTTTATAAACCTTAGATAATATAATACGCAGTACTGTCATGCAAGTGATTTTAAACTTTATAATAGTTGAAATTTCAACTGTTTAAATCAAAGATATCGTTAAGTGACAGATGGACTAACAGTAAATATTTTTGGATAGGGAAGAATTTTCCAACCAACCTGATTTTTTATAATTCCAGCAGCTTTCGAGAGCTTGGAAGCTTGAGTTGGTACCACAGCAGCTTGTGATACAGCTTTCTTTGGTACCTCTTGACTTGCTATTACTGTAGCTTGTGTTGAAACTGCTTTTACAACTTCAGGGGTCGACTCCTTGGTATTCGCCTTAGTCGGTGGAACCATCTGGATCTCTTCAGCTGAAGTTTCGAGACACCCAGTTTCTGGTTCACTTTCTATTTAAATATAAGACATTTTTTTTAATTATACATACATACATACATATATTATATATAAATATAAATAATTATTAATATTTGAGTCACATTTTAAAAAAGATTTTTTACCTTCAGAATAAGTATTTTCAACTTTATCTTCTACATCCTCTTGATTATCTTGAGATATCTGTAATAAGAAATATTCAATTAGCCCATTTGAAAGAAATAAAATAATAATAATAATACATATATGTAATAATAAAATTATTTACCATAAAATTATCAGGTTTTTTAATTTCTATCACCATGTGGTCACCTTCATCTTTTACTGAAATAAAAAAGATAATTGTATAATAACATAAGTTTAATACAATTTTATAAATGAAGTCCACACAATAGTACATATTTCTCAAACTTAAGACGAAAAAGAAGAAAGAATCCTTTTTATTTCCTCCCTTATCCCATTAATCATCTCGATAATCACATATTTCCTACACATATAGTTTTCTACATCAATTGTACAAAAACAAGTACTTGATAAAAAATAGACTTTTGATTGATACACTAAAATGTATAACATACCTTGTATGCAATTGTCATCTTCATCATCATCACCTTCCTCTTTCATCATTTCTTCTTCTTCACCCAACTCCTGCATAGAAATTAAATAAGTATAAACAAACAAAATAAGTGATACCAAGTAATATAAAAATGATTTAAGTGTACATACATTTTGAATTTCTTCCTCGTGGGCGATCATCAAATGGTTTTCATATTTCTCTCTGGTTGTGAAGACGAGCTCACAGAAGTCACACATGAACTCTATACCTGAGTAGAATGAACATTGTTGACAGAATATACATAATACACTGAATATGTATTTAATGAAAGTCAAAGAAATTATTAAATATTTGCTTTGTCATGTAGTAAGACATAAGAAAACTATAAAGTACGAATCACATTCATACTTTAAAGTTTTCTTGTATGGATTAATGTAAATTTTCCTTGATCAACCTATACCTTAAATCATTCACACACTACACCATCTCGCTTAAAAGTGTAAGACAATCAAAAGTATATTAATACTATCCCATTTTACAATTTGCAATAGTGAAAGCATGGAGCCTGTATTCTTCTACATTTCTCTTTTTGTACATGTAATAAAAAAATGATAGCACCTACCCCCAACATGCGTCTTGATGTGCAAAGTAACACCATCGACGTTCTCGAACTTCTCCTCACACAGCGGGCAGATGAGGTTCTGTGTAGCGTGTATAGCGGAGTGGTAGATGAGGTCGTCCTGTGCGCGGAAGGTCTGGCCGCACTGCTCGCAGCGGTACGGGTCACCTTCAGCTTCCGCCTGGCTCCGAATCGGACGGACGTTCTCACGGTGTTTTACACGGAGATGCCTATAACAATATTTTTGAAGTAAAACTTCGGTAAAAAACGACAGGTAAGTGACACAAATACCAAAATGAAGCCGGCGAAGAATGAGAAAGAAATATATTTCATTCATTCTTAAACAAATAAACTTTGTAATTATCCTACCCTTGTTGTATATGTTCAACTAATTCTTTTGTGTGTGTGAACCGCACACACGCCTTATTTTTTTACTAATAAGTTTATATTGTTTAAAAATAAGTCACTTTAATTGGTCCACCAAAAACCTCGGATAAAAATATCGTGGAACGTTTTAAAACCATATAAAGTACAAAATGACATAAGTAATTAATTAATTACCTTGTATAATGCTGAGATTTCAGAAAACTCTTATCGCAATATTTGCAAGGATACGACCGTTCGCCCGCATGCGTGCGAACGTGACGCGCCAGTTTTGGTATCGAGTTGAATCCTGAAATTTATATAAAAATTTAAATCATTAACTTACAGTAATTTCATTTTTAAGCTTACATATTTATTACTAGGGCTATACTATACATTTTGTAGCTGACACAAAGTAATAAGTTGTAGTTCTTGCAAAGTTAAAATTATGCTATATTTACTTGGTGTCAGCTCCTATAACTAAACGCAATTGGTATGTTCATAGCTTTTATTTTATTCTAAATACTACAATACTCAACACTAGCGAGAGATAAGACTCACGCTCTGGGCAATATTCACATCCGAATTCAGGAATCTTGTTGTGTACTAAATCTTTGTGTCTTTGAAGGGTTGACTTGACACTGAATCTGGAATGTCATACATTAAGTTCAATAAATTATATCTATAGGAAAAACAACATTTAGTGTAAACAAAATTAATAAAGTTTTCATATTTATAAATTACGATATTTTTCAAGGATTTTTAAGTGTAATATAGGATTACTTACGTTTTATCGCATAGATCACATACATAGCTCTGATTGTTAGGGCGAATGTGTCTCAATTGATGAGCTGATAACTCCTCAAATGATAGAAAAGTTGCCGGACATTTTGGACAACTTTGTTGGGGTAGATCCGAGTGTATAATCTAAAATTATTTAAACTCAGTAACATAGTTAGAGCCAAAAATAAATTTTAAACATAAAATAATATGCACCTTTTCATGTCTTTTTAAAAGTATAAGGCGTTTGAATTTCTTGTCACAAACAACACATTGGAATGGCATCTCATCGGAATGACGTAGTTGGTGAGTGGCCAGGTCATATTTGCTGAAGAATTTACTGCAAGGAGCCATTTAAATTACATAACATGATTTAATTTAATCATCAATAAATATTTTATGATAAATATAATGTCAAGTTAAATACTAATTAACACAGTTTTTGAATTTATTAATAAAATAAATTTAGGATTGAAACTTTTCGCTTAGGGAATACTTTTATTAATTAAATCATAAAGGTTACTTACGCATCACACTGGTCACACTCGACATTCCTAACTCTATGCTTTTGCTGTTTATGAAGATCTAGTAATTGTTGCAGTGGATAAGTTCTATCACATTCATCACACGCACAACAGCCTTCGTTCAGCTCCTTTGCTCCTGTTGCTTTTGGGAACCTACTTATGTTATCTGAGCCAAGAAAATTGTATCTCCAATATAAAGAAATATGCAATTAAAAAGTGGCTTTTTATCAATAGGAAAAATTAACTTTCACACACAAATAATTAAAATAACCTAATAAAAAGAAAACAAAAACACTAAATAGCAGATACTAATGAAAAAGGTAGTAAATACTCTTTTATAAAAGCAAAAATATATATGTAAAACAAACCTTAACATGCTTAAATAAAAGAAAGCTTAATAACTAATAAAACTTAAATACATAATAAAAGCTATGAACACACAATATAATATTTTTGAGTAGGATATATCTAATCTAATGTTTCTAATTAAGGAAAATATAAATAGAGATGTATTACAAATAACATTATTGATACTTTCCTTTGTCTATAAGTAACTACACAATTCAGGGATTCATTAAATTTACCTTTCAAAGATGTTTTTGAATCTTCATCCTGGTTATTGCTGGTAATAACTTTGATTTGTGTCGTCTTTTCATCATCGTTCCCTTCGCCAATCTAATTGGCATTAAAATTTGAATTATAATAGTCATATAGATTTTGAATTGAATTTTAAGGTAAATTAATTGTTATTGCTGATTTTAAAATATAGTTATGATTATTTTGATTTGTCACAATAGATATTAAAACACACGAGAAGAGCATACAGCAGTATTTACAACAAATGTTTAATATAAATTCATTTCATAAAATAAGACATAAACTTTATGTTCTCGTTTTGACAAATATTCCTAACATAAATTTCATTTTATTGTAAGTTACTGTAATTTATTTATGCAATACAAGCCAGAACATTTAATGGCCGTACCACTGCTATATTTATAGGGATAATTATAATAAGACAATTAATAAATAAAATAAATTAACCTTTATATTGTAAATGTTCCCATCTTCTTCTTCACTGTCACTTGTGTCCTGTGATGAAACTTGGACCGTTGCACCTCCTTCAATAATTGTTTTTACTATAGGTTCCTTCTTTGAACTCGAATTGTACAACTGTTAAGAAATATTTGGTTTTTAAGTGGAGACCCTTTTGGAAACATTATTTATCAATGTAATTTAAGTTTATTTAAATGAGTGTTATATAGAAAATAATCGTAAGCACCATTATAAAGCTTTAGCTTAATAATTTACTAAAATTCTATCAAAATGTATGTTGTGATTATAGTTCATTAAAAGAGTTAAATTGTTTATAAGATAGAAATAATAATTTAGTAATACATTATAGTTTCTTGATACCAGATAAGTTGAATAAGACTTACAGTCAAAAGTTGCTTCGGCCAAGACTTTGATTGTAGAGATGAACCACTCCGTATGTATTTTAGGATCATTTCATCAGCCTCACGACAGATTTTTTTGAAGTCATAGAACATATCCATAAAAAACTTACAACGGTCACAAATATATCTAGGCATACGGTCTGAAGGAAATACCTGAAAATAAACACAATTTTAGATTTTAAGAAAAAAATTTGCAATTTAAAACACGCTAGGTGGCGCTTTAAAATAAGGTCATTTAATTGTCATTTGCTGTGTAAAAATTGCCGTATTTTTGTATGAATAGTGGTATTTAACGGTATTTTGATTTGGCTTTAAATAGAGAATTTTATTTCCATAGAATAAGCAATTTATAGGTCTTATTATTGAGAAAAATATATTTTTTGGTGCCAGCGGGTTATACTTATAGCATAGGTGGCGTCCATTGTATAAATTTTAGTCACAACATAATAATACTGCCAATATTCTTACCTCAAAAGTTAGACATGATAGAATTTTATAAGAAAGATTCGAGTCCTTTGACGATTGGTTTTTATTGGTGTTTATCTCAAACAAACTCGTGAGAGGTGTTGTTTGAGATAAACAAAACCGACACATTTTTATAGCACTTAATGTTTCTTTTCTTTTCTCCATTGTGTTTTATTGTACTTTTTTCACTAATAACCCTTAAAATTACTATTTTTACACATAACCTCTTACAAAATATTTTCCGCCACTAAAATACAACTCATTAAGTCAATATACACAGTACACTAGCGCTCCATTATCCATATTTTGTGATTCGTTGCTGTCGGTAAAGTGCATACTGACGCTAGCCTCTAGCGCTCCAAGCGGTACATAGCGAAAACTAGTAGATGCTAGCGCCAATAGTTGTTAACTTTACGCTAAAAGATGTCGTTCCTATTATTTCTTGTCAACGTTTAACAAGTTTAGTTAAGTAGTCTTCCAAAAGAAGATTACATCGATTCGAATTTTTATAAAAAAGTTCAAACTATTTTAAATTTGAAGTTTTATCAAATAAAACCTTGATATCTTTTCATTTATATTTCTTCAAAACCGTATGTATAGTCATGCATAACTCAGGTCTCAGTTTAAGTAGCCTAAAGGTATTTGAATTTCTGTTTTAATCGATATACAAATTAATTAAATATGAAGCCCAATTGATGAAGACCAGTGGACCATATTAAATATATTCAGATTTCAGAGAGAAAAAACATATAAGCTTATACTATGGTTTGGAGACATAAATAAAAAATAAGACACCTGTATAATATGTCTCCGCTAATTAATTATCATTGGTCATATAATTCATAGCCTCTACTAAACGGCGCCATTTATTTTTAATCTCGTTGTTAGTTATATATTATATGTAGAAATTTTAATATTAGTTAAGAAAAAATTAAGTCTTAAGACAATTAAATTAAAAATTAAAATCGGATTTTCGTGGATTATAAAGACTATTGGACCGATTAGACTATATATAACTAAGATTAATTAAGTAGTAGAGCCACGGATTAAGCTCGAAATTGGCTGGATCATTCGAGGTGGTACCAATCTTTAGTATAGAATTGGCGTAAAATGTATCAATTTCAATTTTCATGAGTGTAAGCGTACCCTGTCTGTGATTGTGCCATTTTTAACATAGTTATTAAGAACACCGAATTTTAAAGATTAAACATTATATTCATTGTCTTAAGACAAAAATACATACATACAAATCGATACTTATTATGTGTTATTAAGTAAATCTATCGTTTGATAAGATAGTGGCTAAGATATGACGAAAGACGGATAATCTAGACAACATTTGATTGAATTTATATTTGTTGTATACACACTTGCTTAAAGGTAAAATGTAATCGTGTGTGAATCGAAAAAAGTCTTTTAATTAAACATTAAGAATGGATACAGCATCCGAAAGTGCAGTGGTACTTAGGAATAATTCGAAAAGTATAAGAAGGTAAACTGAATATTGTTTACATTTATTTACTACCTACTACATATTTATAACCTTTATTATAAAGGATTGGTGATTATATTTAATTGTTTCAGCATCTTTGTTTTTTGATTGATTTTTGTTATTATTAATTTTAAATGTAAGCTTTTGGATTTGCTATATAACCATTAATTGATATAGATATATTATCAAATATGTTATGTTTTGATCGATGGTCTATATTATTTTAAACTTTTCAACCGACTTCAAAAAGGAGGAGGTTCTCAATTCGAACCGTATGTTTTTTCTATGTTTGTTACGCCATAAGTCCGCCAATTCTGACCCGATTTGAACAAATCTTTTTTTGGCGTATAGGTTATACCTCAAGGGTGGTCCCAATTAAATTTAATAATAAAAAAACAACCCCCGAGGGTGGAAAATTGGGGATAAACTTTTTTATATCTCCGCCGATTATAAACCAATTTGAACGATTATTTTTTAAACCGACTTCATGATAATACCTATTTATCATGAAGTCGGTTTTATTTTTTAAAAAAAGTAAATTATATTTAATAAGATTATGTCGAGGCGGGCAAGCTCAGAAGTTTAAGATTCGATCAGCACCCCAAAGAAAGCTTATTGGACCGAGCAAGCTGTTCTCAGATTCCTTCTTTTTATGAGCATTTACGTTTCTAATAACTTTATAGAGATACAATATAATAATATAATTATTTCGACCAGATGGCGACCCAGTTCCCTCATGAATATAGTCACAAAAAGCAACAAGCATGATCCTGTTTTACAATCCTTAAACACGAAGAAAGAAAAGGTAAGATAAAGTACCTTGTTAGTATAATGCACCTTAATTACCCGATCAATCATGGACTGAAGTGCATGTGGTAACGAGATAGTGTTATAAAAAGCTATTAGGCAAATTATAAAATGAATGAGGCTGGGGAAAATTAGCAAGATAGTTTAGCGTATCATATTTTATGCTTACCTGAATTAATTTAATATGGGATTCAAATATTACAACGGGATGGCTATGTTTAATTATTCGTTTGCATTAGAAACTTGAAGGGCTTCTCTCGAATAGTGGTTTCAAAGAACACTGTGGGGTTCTAGTCGGTTTGACTTCGCCACAATTGGGATGCCCCTTTTCGGATTTTTTTTTGCGACGAATAAGCAAACATTTGCTTTTTCGTCACGATCTTGCCTGATTTTAAACAGATGCGGCCTAACAGTCGTCAATTTTGCTTAGACCTATTCACCCTAACCTTAAAGATCCAAGTTATAGTCCCTGAAAGGGACGAGTTGCAAAAAATGAGCATTTCCACAACAATCTCGTACCTACATCAAAAATTACTATTTCAGTTTACAATTTCTCTATCATAATGGCTCAACTTTTTTGTCTACAATTAATATTATATAGCAACTATTACCATTATAATTATTTTTTAGATCGGAAATAGTAAAAGGTCAAAATCTTTGAGCAGTGATTGGAGCACTGTAGTCAATATAATTTTGATCGAAGCTAAAAATGTATCCACGTTGATTGAAGATGGCACACCATACAGTCTTTATTGTAAATTCAGGTAAAAAACCTATAATAATATTTATTTTTGGTTGGGATTTGGGATACTACTATCGTTGTCATCTAGCTATTATCCAATAGGATTAATGTATTAATTATTTAAAAAAAAAGCTGCAAGAGGGCATGAATCAGATTCGTATCTTGCGTCAAGTAAATCTTGGGTACTTGATGTAATTCTGGCCAACTTTCACACGTTTAATCGAGCTATTTTCATTTGATAAATTAAACAGCATAATATAATTTCTTATTTTAGAATCTCATATCTATTATACATGTTTTTAGATTGGGTCTAGAGTCCTACAAATCAAAGAGTTCGACGAAAATAGAGCAGCCAGAATGGCGCGAGAGTTTCAAAATGCATCTGCAACACGACCAAATACTGCACATTTCGTTACTAAACAACGGGAAAATCAAGCATTCATTAGGCAGGTACTTATATGCATTTTAATCTTATTGCTACAATATACTATAGTCAAATTTCAGCTAGAAAGATTTAATGGGTAATTGTGAATAATATCCTTTAATTCCTTCTGCCTTACTTTTATGTAAAATGTTAAAACATATTATCAGGATTTATTGGGATCCGGATAAGTATTAACTCGTATCAATTGTTGAAGTTGGAAAGTTCGGTCATCGTTTTATCGATTGTCTACTCAACAATATTAAGATTAGGTAATCTTAGGATTCTTCTAACTCATCTCGATCTCTTTAGGTCTTAACATTGCTCGTAACATATTCAATATTCACATCTTCCTCTTCTAGACAAAGTAAATTCAAACTTTTCGATTTCATTTAACATCATTTACAAATAAAGTCCCCTAATCAACCATCACAAAGACAGATTTGTAATCATCATTAACCCTGATAATGCCTTTATCGAACAAATGCAATTACAAATGAAAACTTAATCCACGATTTCGAAATTAATAATTTATAAATGTATTTCTTACAGTTGTGTCCTTGACCTGTCTTCACTAGAAAAAGAACGTACCCACGAACTATGGCAGGAGTTTGACGATGGACCTGGCAAAATCCATTTATCGATAACAATGTGCACTGTTCGCGCTATTATGGCACCGAGCGAATGTTTGTGCAATATTAGTAGCTATAAAGATAAATACGTAAGTGATTTTAAAGCAAAGCTTTGCTTGTATTTCAATTGAATTGATAGTGACGGTTTCATGTGGTCAATATTTTTACCAAAATTTTACGTGTTCTGATTTATTTACATTATCTTTTTAGAAACTAACGAATGTAGATACGGACCTTAATGAAATCGGAATATTACACGTAAAACTAATCGGAGCAAGGGGTTTGGGTTCAAAGCCGAGTGCATACTGCACTCTTCAAGTTGACAATCAAAAAGTTCAAACTCATCGAGCTGGTACCAACGTGGAAATCGTTTGGAATAGATGCTATGTATTGTAAGTATGGTTAATTAATTATTAATAGTGTTTACGTTATGGCATGCGACTGAGCCTTACTTTAGTTGGAACATGTTTTAAAAGGCAGTTTTCTAAGTATTAATTTAATAAGTCTTGGAATATGGAAGTTACAGTTTCGATCTTTATTTGTCATAAATTTGTCGTTTTTTGTTGTTTCATTGCACTGAAAACCGTTTAAATTGTAGAAAATTGTCGTAACGTCAATAATCGTGGTTGAATGTGTTCGAGATAACACCATTTCATTCAACTTGTAATGTTATCTGTTTATTTAGGACTTAGAATGTTTTTAATCGGTCGAAAACGTGACTGACATTAGGTAAATAATTTCGACACATTGTAGACACATTATTCGAATACATATGATTAGAATAAGGCGAAGATTACATAGAATATAATCTACACATAGAATATAATCTATACATAGAATAAATCTAACCACGACCTATTTCAATTTTTAATGTTTTAAATTTGAAGGACTTTTGAAGCAGATTGTTTTGTTGTAGTGATACAAGCACGTTATTTTCCAATCTCTATAATGAGTGCTATCAAGTATTGTGATATTTATAAGCCTTGAGTGATATAAGGCTGATATCTTGATTGTGAAAAGTAATTAATAATTAAGCCCAAAATAATATGCAGGTGGTACGAATTATGTAAATGTCATTGGGTATTTTCCAAACAGCTTCGCAAAATGGTCCGTCTGGACTTCAATAAACTCTAAACTTGGCGTTCTGTAGGTAGCTGTAGCTGTTAGATAACTTAAAAAAAACCTTCCACTTACTAGTCCCTCACAATACGCACACACACACACACACACACATACACATACTACACACTCACACACACATAAAAAACACACTCACTCTTCTTTTTTTAACTTAATTTTTATTTTATTTTATTTTTGTTCTGTGGTATTATCTTAAATTTCATTTAAGTTTATTTAAATTAATCACATTGGCAAGGACCCGACTGCTGAGATGCCATGTTTCGCGGATTTACCCGCACATTTCTCGTTCCCTGGAAAATACCGGGATATAAAGCATCCTATATCTAAATCCAGGGTATACATACCAAATTTCAACTAAATCCAGCCGTTTTTGCGTAAAAGATTAACATAATTACATCCATACATACATTCTCTCAAACTTTCACAGTTATAATATTATAGTTGGGAGTAGGATTGGGTATTTGATAAGTTTACTAAAATTAAAGTTTATTTCGAACTGTCGTATGAATAATAAAATGCCTTTTTATCCCGATTAACGTTTACACTCGTAGCAATATTCAAGATGTTGCATCGACG
>DWAJ01004579.1:0-12707 GCA_018238005.1 Eurema mandarina
TATCACGTGAACTTTGGCACGATAACCGCTATTTAAAAGTGTTCTCTTATCAACACGAAAAAGCGTTCATTCACAGCGACACGATACGACATACTTTGTGGACATTGTGTTAAGAATATTCTTTGTAGGCATTTACTGAATCTTAAAATCTATCTTTACATAGCGAATCAGTTTATGATGAGTTATTTAAATTAAATCTTTTGTATTCCCTTATTTTTCCTGTCTAAGCTAATAAACAAAACTCGTTTTTGGACTGTTACGAAAACGATTTTGATGTCGCTCGATAACATTGCTGTTTTCATATTGCATTTTTGTATGTGAGATGTATTTGCTAACGATTATAACTCTAAAGTTGTTGAAGCTAGGCTAAGTAGTATTATTTTTATTTTTAATTTGATTGTTGTAGGTTCGGCATAGATAAGAGGTTATCAACAAAATGGTCGAAACCGTAATAAGTTATCTACAATAGTTTTTGAGGGGCCCACGTTTTTAGTGTATGTTTTAAAAGTACCACTTAACTTAATTTACTTATTTTATTTTTAATCTGTAACCCCTTTCCAAAATGTTTAAACGAAAAAATATTAATTCATAAATTCATCCGAACGCAATTAAAATACGTTCTGCATAAAACTTTAAATAACAAAATGACGTCATCAAAAGTGACATGGTGGCCTACTTTTACAGTACATATCATTTTACAGCACACTTTAGATGTTAATGATCGGCAACAAGTTTGCCCACTCATTAATGTTAAATGAGTTGCAATGATTCGTGAGCAATTATACACTCAGCTTCACAATTTAGCCTATACTCGCGATTTGTTCACAACGATACAATGTATACCTAATGAAAATCACTAGACTATACAATATTCTGACTCCATTATACTAAGCATATTACAATTGATTATATGTACCGGCCATTCCTAAATACCTACGGAGTAAAAAAAAACTAGACAAATACTTTATACAGTCACACCGTCGGACTTCTGCGTTCTTTTGTTAACATATTACAATATAAACAAACATTTTTAATCTCCCCGTGAATGTTTTAAGCTAATTTGACAAATAATCACATCATCCCTCTACTGCGCGGTCGGATCGCGAATGCTTTATCAGTGCCGGATGCGGGAACGGAAGAGCGGCTGCCGACTCGAATATCGCAGTCACTCTACTTGAAAAATTATTCGTTAAAACAATAATTTATATACGTAATTAGCCAAATACGCTTAATTAAGGACTTTTAAATATATGTTGCATTGAGAAACGTTTGTTATACTACAAAATTATTAATCAGTAGTAACTACTCATTAACTTATATGGTGGTTTAAAGCGGTGATATATCGTACAATGACATGACATCTTCTTAATCAAGGTCGTATTTAAGTGAATTCTCTATTTATATGTAATAAAATGTACGAAAACCCACAAGAGGAATATGAATAATTCGATTTTAATACGTGAATGGTGAACGGTTGCCTGCCTATTCAATGCATTTCAAAGGACGCGTTCCCGCCATTAAAATAGCGAAGAACATAGGCCGCGCGGCATTAACGAGCAAAACAAAAAGCGCATCCCAAGACGCGTCGTTATTTTGGTTGACCGGTGTTGCCCGATTCTCAGAACGGCACGAGCGAACACGAAAGCGGGAGCGGTCGACGCCTCCACAGGGCCGGATTGCATTGTATGTTTTTTTATGATGGCTTTTAGGCTAAAAGCCTCAACCAAAAGAAAGAGAAGAAAAAACAATAGCTTTTATTATTTATACCATAGACCCGAGTTTGTCAGTATATGAGCATCTTTTACTTTTTTACGCAAATACTACTGAATGGATGTTGCTGGAATTTGGCTTGCAGGTATTTTATAACCTGTGTAAGTATATACATATTAATGATTTTATCCTGTAAAGTCACGGGAACAGTGGCTTAATCAGCAAAGACACGAAGCAAACAATTCATGTGAATATATAAAAAATATAGATTATGTATTTGTAACTGTATACATTTAACTTTAAATACGTAATTCATATAAAAAATTAGAAAGGTATTTTTATAAAGGCTTAATTTTATTAAATAACATTAATAATAAACATACAGTATTAAAATAGTTATTAAATTCTATTGAATAGTGTAATTTATGCGCATTTAATATAACAGCGTTTTTAGTATTTTTATTTAATACTATAATAATAATTAATAAAATGTGTCTTGAATACGGCTCTGTTGACGTAACAAAGCAGAGCTTACTAGGCTCGCCTGAGGCGGGGAAGGCCGGGGGAGGGATGCGGGCGGCGCGAGAGTAGCGAAGGCGACTAGCTGGACAGGCAGTGCAGCGAGAGGCGTGCGGAGAGCCGGTGCGCGCGATGGCTCCATACGCCGCCTTTATTATCTTCGCGCTTATCAATGTCGCCAGCGCGGTATATAACCGAGACCGCGATAGACAACGAGCCGATCCCCGCTTGTTGGATCGGGCCTGTGAACTCAGTTCCTGTTATCCCGCAACTGGAAATTTACTCATCGGCCGTGAGGCGAGGCTTTCGGCCTCCTCCACTTGCGGTGCTTATGGCCGCGAGCGATACTGCATTGTTTCCCATCTCGAAGAAAGAAAGAAATGCTTCTGGTGCGAATCGACAAATAGCACTGTGCACAACCCTACTCTCAACCACCGAATACAAAATATAATATACAAGTACTATCCCGGGACCCGCAGTAAGTCGTGGTGGCAGTCCGAAAATGGAAAAGAAAATGTTACGATACAACTCGATATGGAAGCAGAATTTCATCTTACCCATTTAATCATACAGTTCAAAACGTTTCGGCCGAAAGCTATGTTAGTAGAGAGGTCCTTTGACTTTGGCAAAACATGGCGAGTGTATAGATATTTCGCGCATAACTGCGACGAAGCTTTCCCTTCTGTACCTAAGCATACACAGCGGAGCTTAACTGAAGTTGTCTGTGAGTCACGGTATTCTGGTGTTGCGCCATCCACAGAGGGAGAAGTGATATTTAGAGTGTTGCCACCTAATATAAATGTTACAAATCCTTACTCGGAAGAAGTTCAAAATTTACTTCGGATGACGAATTTAAGAATAAATTTCACAAAACTTCACACGCTCGGTGACGATTTACTTGATAATAGAGCTGAAATACAAGAAAAATACTATTATTCTATTTATGAAATGACTGTGCGAGGTTCTTGTTCATGTTATGGTCATGCTTCGCGATGCCTTCCAATGCCAGGCGTTGAGTCAAAAAATAATATGGTTCATGGCCGCTGTGAGTGCACCCACAATACGCGAGGATTGAATTGCGAATACTGTGAAGATTTTTATAATGATTTACCATGGCAGCCTGCTGTTGGTAAAACTTCAAATGCTTGTAAAAGATGTACTTGCAATAATCATGCAACCACGTGTCATTTTGATCCAGCTGTATATAACAAAACGGGTAAAATAAGCGGAGGAGTTTGTGATAATTGTCAACATAACACAATGGGCGTTAATTGTGAACGATGCAAACCAACGTTTTACCGAGACCCAGCTCTGGACATTCAAAGTCCTGAAGTATGTAAACAATGTGATTGTGACCCAGAAGGAACAACGGATAAAGAAATCTTATGTGACGATGAAACTGATACCACCAATAATAAAACTGCTGGAAGATGCTTATGTAAATCAAACGTAGATGGCTCTCGTTGTGACAGATGTAAAGATGGATATTGGAACTTTAATCCTCAAAATCCTGATGGGTGTGAAGTATGTTCATGTGACAGATTAGGAACAATTAATGAAAGAGGATGCGATCCGGCTACTGGCAATTGTTTCTGTAAACGACATGTAACCGGAAGAAATTGCGACCAATGCTTACCTGAATTTTACGGCTTATCGGAAAGTGATGATGGTTGCTCGCCTTGCGACTGCGATGTCGGTGGATCTATAGATCGAGATTGCGATGTAATCACTGGTCAGTGCAAATGCCGCCCTAACGTAACGGGCCGGCGATGCGATCAGCCTATACAAAACTTCTTTGTTGGTGCTCTAGATTCTATAGTTTTTGAAGCTGAATCGAGCCAGTGTGATTCCCAAATCGATGATAACGCAATTCAGAGTCAAATATGCCACGTTGTGATAAGAGAAAACTTCCCCGACGGTAGGAAAGAAACTTGGACCGGCCCGGGATTCATGAAAATACCAGAAAGTAGTACATTAGTGTTTGTTATTAATAATTTAAAAACCAGTATGAATTATAACGTTCTTATAAGATATGAACCTCAATCAGCAATTAATTGGGAAGAAGCTACTATATTAGTAAAAAGACCTCTGCCTATAGATCCTGACTCACCTTGTGCTAAGGTTCGTCCTGAAGACGAGAGAATTTCAACGAGCTTACCAGCAAATCAACGCAGTGTTCTAGTTCGACCTCCCATTTGTCTAGAAAAAAACAAAGAGACAGAAGTTCGCATATATTTAGGTAAACAAGATGGCAGGACATCGAATAGTAGAGCGACTGTATTAATCGATTCTATTGTTCTCATTCCTTCGTTTGATGATTTACCTTTCTTATCCAATGGAAGTACCTCAAGGGATGAATTCGAAAGATACAACTGTGGAGACCAGTATTACTACGATTTAAACAGGGAGAATATTCCAGAAATATGCAAGAACTTACACGCTAGCATTGGATTCTATATAAGAAATGGTTCAGAATCGTGTCAATGTGACCCGTCTGGTTCTAAAAGTCATCAATGTGACCCTCGTACTGGATATTGTCATTGTGTTGAAAATATTGTAGGTGCAAGATGTGACCGTTGTGCCCCTGGAACTTACGGATTTAGTAAATTTGGTTGCAAACGCTGCGACTGTAATAGTATCGGTTCACTTGATAATTTCTGTGATGCTACCAGTGGTCAATGTAAATGTAGAGCAAACACATATGGAAGGGCATGTGATTTATGTCAACCAGGTTACTTTAACTTCCCCAATTGTCAACAGTGTGACTGCAACGGACATGCTATAGAATGTGACGATAAAACGGGTGCTTGTAAGGAATGCCGAGACTACACTGAAGGACATCGTTGCGAAAGATGTATAGAAGGATTCTATGGTGATCCACGACTGGGTATCGATATTCCTTGTCGTCTTTGTCCTTGCCCTGGTATTAAGGGTGATCCCAATAAGAGTAGTCACGCCGATCGATGTGAACTTGATCCTGAAACAAAGGACGTTGTATGCGATTGTAAAGAAGGCTATGCAGGACTTCTTTGTGATATTTGCGCTGATAACTATTATGGTGATCCAATAAAGGGTACATGTGAAAAATGTGATTGCAACGATAACATTGATATTACAAAACCCGGTAACTGTGATCCTTACACTGGAAAATGTCTTCAGTGCTTACATCACACAGCAGGAGATCACTGCGAATATTGCGAAGATGGCTACTTTGGAGATGCACTAGAACAGGCATGCTACAAATGTAACTGTTCTGTGTTGGGTACAAACTTTACACTTGGCAACTGTGATCGTGTGACAGGACAGTGTCCGTGTTATAAAAATGTGATGGGTGTCGATTGTGATCAGTGTACTGAAAACCATTGGAGAATTGCACTTGGAAAGGGTTGCGATCCCTGTGAATGTGATCCCATAGGTTCGTTATCTCCTCAATGCAACCCATATATAGGAAAGTGTGATTGTAAACCAGGCCATGGTGGAAGACAATGCGATGAATGTCAAGAAAATTACTGGGGTGATCCGAATATTCAATGTTATGAATGCGATTGTGATATGTATGGTTCGGTGTCCCCACAATGTATGCGTGAAAATGGGTCGTGCGTATGTAAACCAGGCATTGGTGGATATAAATGTGATATATGTGCTCGAGGCTACCTTGGGGACGCACCTCAATGTTACGCATGTGGTGAATGCTTCGATAGTTGGGATCAAGTTATTATTAACTTACGTCTACAAACAGAATATGCAATTGGAAATGCTAGTAAAATAAAAGTAGTAGGTGCAACAGGAGCTTACACGAGAGATTTTGAAGAAATGACTAAAAAGTTAACCGACATTGAGAGTACTCTCGAGAGTGCAAAGTTAGGGCAAGCGACCGTTAAAGAGCTGATTTCTAATATATCACGTTTACAAGAACATCTAGAAGGAGCCGAGAAAAAGATCAAAGACAGCAATGAGAATTTGAACGCTATTACATCTAAAATCAACTTGGGCAATGTAACTCTAGATGGTTTAAGATCTGCCATCGAACATCTTAAATCAAAGACTGTTGAGTTAGGTAATAACGCAACTAAGTTACAAGAAGCTAATCTAGAAGGCGCGCTTAACTTAACTCGTGAAGCTAAACAAAGAGCAATCAAAGCCGCTGATGATGCTGAAAGTGTACAAACCGTTATTGCTAATACTGACAGACAAATAAAAAATACCGATAGGCTTATAGAAATGCAATACATAAACTTTAATAATACACAGAATGAAAATGACAAAAAGTTAGACGACTTACAAGAAGTTATGTCTCAATTAGATGCAGAATTGCCAAAAATTAATGAAAAAATGTGTGGACAAGACAGTGACACATGCGACATTTGTGGTGGAGCTGGCTGTGGTAAGTGTGGTGGAATATCTTGCGATCAAGGAGCTATCACTAAAGCTGAACAAGCCTTAGATTTTGCAAACAAAACAGAGCATAGAATAAAAGAGCACGAACTAACAGCAGAAGACTTATTTAGATCAGTAACACAGGTCAAACAGGATACTAAATATGTTCGTTCGAGAGCTGAAAATTTAGCAAACGCATCACTTGAATTTAAACAATCTGTGGAAAAAGTAACTAATGAAAGCAATGCTTTAGCAGCAGAATTAAAAGAGTTTCTTTCTAATACATCCAATACTCCCGCCGATGTACGAACATTAGCGAATGATATTCTTAACTTATCAATTCGTATCGAGCCAAAAGAAATAACTGAATTATCACAAAAAATAAACTCTACTGTATCTCAGCTAACAAATATAGAAAATATAATAACAGAAACAAAACCAGATTTAGATAGAGCCAAGGCACTAAAGCAAAATGCCACGTCTGTGAACAAGGCAGCAAACCTTACATTGGAAATGGCTAATAAAGTTTTGGATGCATTAGATGAAGCACAAGCAGCACAAGATGCGGCTGAAAACGCTATTGATAGAGCGAACAACGATATCGAAGCCGCTAAATCTGATCTCTTACCTATAGCTTTAGAGACAGAACAAGCACAGAAAAAAGCTAATGAGACGATGGATGAAGTAGAAGGGTTACGATCACGCTTGTCAGACTTACAAAAAAATATTCTTAAAATCGAAAGCGATGCAGATCAAGTGAAACAAGAAGCTAACGATGTTGTAAATAGATCAGAGGCAGCAGAGCAAAAGGCAAGACAATTGCGACAAGACTTTAAAACAACTAATATGTCTCTTTCTGACAGAGCCAATCAAACATCTAATTCAAGAGAACGTGCGCAATTTTTACTAACCAGAGCTACTAAACTTGCGAGTGACACACAAATGCAGCTTAAGCTACTTGCCAATATGGAAGAACTTTATAATGACCACAATGAACAACTAAACGTCTTAGAAAAGGAAATAGGCGAGCTCAATTCACAAATGAATTACTATTTATCCGAGATAACGAAACGCTCTGACAACTACAGATCTTGTACCACGTAATATCTTAATAATAATTAATTGAATCGATTCTTGTTATTGCTAAGTGCCATGAAATATTTGTATCAACAACTGATTGTGTGAGTGTAGTGTGACTACGTAATATGATGAATAATGTGCAAATTTTTGGTATATTATTATTTTTGTAATATACACATCCTTTTTATAATTATAAGAAGTGTACTTTAATAACAATAAATATATATGGTAAAATACTTCAAAGGATATAGTATAAGCACATTCTTCACAGTAATATAATATAAATATTTGTCCTACGATTGTAAATATTATTGGAATCTGTCGACAGTTAGCACCTTTTAATATTCTATAGAAGGGATCAAACTTATACTGTTTGATAAAAAATCCAAAGAGTAATGATAGTTTATATTGATTATTTTTAATTGTTCTTGTAAACATAAGTTTTAAGTTTAACAAACTTAAATAATTATTCATAACAATGGCTTCCATTGACAAAGATTTATATTGTTTGGTTTTAGTAGGTATCAACAGATATGTATATTAGATGAGACTAAATAGATCAACTTTCATTCTCGAAATATTACTAGTAAAACCTAATTAGATACCTTATTGTTTACGAATATCTAGAATGTATGTTTTGCATTTATATATTATATTCTAAACTAAGCTTAATAATTATTAAGAGTCAGGCTATTTTTATTTTAAACACTTTTTGCATTTAAGGCACAAATACTTAACTGTAGATATTACTGCCTTTGTTAATAAAACATTTCCAATATTCACATTGTTTTATTGAATACCCCAATAAATCTATTCACTGCCAGGCAATAGAGCTATTTTAATTCTATTGTTTGTACTTTGTATTATTCTTGCGTCTACTATTTATGGTTAAATTCAAATTTAAATAGAACTAAATATAATGCTATACAATATCTTCTCACACCATTATCTTCCAAAATACTTATTGTTTTTTAAAGCTCTTTAATAGCTCATAAATACTCACTACAATTGATTACTAAGAAAAATTACACAATTTTCATAAAAATTTTTGGTATCCAAAAATCAAATTAGAGATTTATTTTTCATAGTTTATTCATATCATTGATTACTTGGACTTGTTTATACTTTTGCGTTTATCAATAGGGTGATCTGTTAAATATAATTATTATTCTATGATTAATACGAATAGTAGTAGTAGTAGTTAATCCCGTCTTGAGAATTTATGCCTATCATAACATTAGGACCAAATTTACGCAATGATAAATTTATTAAATAATTATTTTGTAAATCTTTGGAATAGCATTTATTATTATACCCATTAGCATAAATGTATCGGGCATATAAATAAAAAGTTATTTTAAGTTAAAATACATTGTATTAAGAATAAAATTTATAAGTAAAAATGTAACATATGGATTAACGTTTTATATCAGGTATAGCAAGTCTATCATATTTAATTTTAATTTTAGGTGGCTTTACCTAGAGCCTATACTATACAATGACGAGGGTGAACTGGGTGCAAAATTCCGGAAGGTAGACCAGGGATTTAAGCAAGTTGCTAGAATTATAGAATCGGACCCCCGACTATCAGCTCTACTTCAATCTACAAGACTACAGTCGATGGTCGACGCAATATCTGAACAATTGAGCGCCTGTCAGTCTGCTCTTAATCAGTACATCGACGTAAGTGATGAACTTTTGATTACAAACATTGAAACTTGACCACATCATATAATACATAGAGACGCAATTATTACTACCGCTAGTACTTTGTTCGTCTATCATTCAATTGTTCCTAAAACCCTAACTAGTACGGATGTCCTTAGAATTTGTAGTAGAATAATTAGAATAGAATTTATCGTATTCGCTGCTAGGTCAGCGTGAGCGCCGGCCGGTTAAGACATATTAAATGTATGAACATATAATATGTATTTAATAAAATTGTCAAATGGCAAATCCTCTTTCCAAGTTACCTGCTAAAAAAAGAGATTTTGAGAGACACTAAAAGTTATTATTATTGATATTAAATAGATGTCTTACGTTGTCTATCAAAAAATAAGTACGTTTACGCAAGTACATTATCTTATAAAACATATCCAGGAATAACTGTACGTAAATCCTAATGAGCGGCTGAAGCAAGCGAACGACAAATGAGTCATTGCGTCACCTGATGGTATACGATAAAATATAAATAGAAACCTATAATGTGTTCAAGCTTGCGGCTTTAAAGTTTTATTAGCTTCAAAATAAAGTTAAACCTCAACTTTAAAGCTTGTTTAACGATAACATTTCATACTGTGTTATGAAGAAATATAGACTATGGATTTTTTTATAAAATTTATTCAAATTTAAACCAATCAAATAATTTATAAGTACTTTTAAAATTCGATTCATAACTTTCAGGAAAAGCGTTTAGTTTTTCCAAGACTTTACTTCTTAAGCGATGATGATTTGCTGGAGCTTCTTGGTCAAGCTCGATCAGGTGCTGAGGGTAGAGAAAACGTCTTGCAATCACACCTTAAGAAACTATTTCCGGGTATAACTGGGGTGCAACTCGGTTCTGGTGGCTTATCCATAACAACTCTATGTAGCCATTATGAGGAGACATTTCAACTAGACCATCCAGTCGACATTGACTGTCCTGTCGAGGTATTTTTTCGCTGATTATAATTTTCTTACACAAAATATATTGAAGATTTTTTTAGTAATTTTTTATTAAAAATCATAATATGAACAGCTGTTTATTAATTACAGATATGGCTTAAAAATTTAGAAAGCGAAATACGTTCTTCGTTAAAAAATATGACGTTGCAATGCGTCAGTACAAATACTGTAAGGGACGACGATCCATTTTCGCTGCCGACGCAAATAATGTGCCTAGTGCAGAACATTCGATTCACTGAGCAAGCTGAAAAGGCGATAAGCAACAAGGAACTGCGTAACTTAAGAGATAATATTATTAAACAAAACTTGAATTTCGCAACCGTTGAAGTCGAAGATGAGAATGAAAAGTATAAGAAGCAAGCTTTAATCTTACAATACGCTTACTACAAAAACGTGGTGGATGTTTTGATAAATAACAACGTTGCTTCCACTGCAGAATGGCTTTGGCAAAAACAGTTACGGTATGCGTTGCTTTTTCTATTAAAAAACATTTACAATTATAACTACAAATAGCATACAGTTTTTATCTAAATTACTTTACTTAATAGGTTCTACTTAGTAAACTCGAAAGAAATTGTAGCCAGGATGGGTTTGGCTGAAATATCGTACTCGTACGAGTATCTTGGATCTCAAACAGGCCAGTTTGTACGCACGGAACTTGCCGAAGAATGTTTTCTTATATTGACACAGGTACTGATTAAATAATAATATTAATATGAATATATTTAATTTGTTACTAGGTACTATATACATTGTACTAAATATATCATAAACAATATAAATAAAATTCGCCTCTTTTACAGTCTCTTCACTTTGGATTTGTTGGTAATCCATTTGGTCCAGCCGGGACAGGAAAAACGGAGTCTGTTAAAGCTTTGGGTGGCTTGTTCGGCCGATTAGTGCTTGTATTCAACTGCGATGAGGTATGACAATAAATTTTCCTCGATAGTAATTACTCTACGATCGTCTTATGTAGTAGTTATAGTAATTAGAAATAGTAGTTAGACTTTAGACATATCATATAGTAAATTTGATACTTATTTAGATTAAGAAGTTCAATTGAAGACCATAATACATATACCTACAAATATATGTATATAAACTGCCAAAATTATTACTCTTCCTTTTGGCTTCGCCGTAGTTGGGTAATAAAGTACCTACCTAAGCTAAAATTATTATAAACCAGTAACTTTAGACAAAAATATTATTTGTGTATGCAGTAATAAAATAAAAACATACGTGTTTGGCTCTGATCTCATGATCTGTCTCTCTATGTGTCACTGTTAAGCACAATTTGCTCTGACAACGTTTTTATTAAATTTTAGTTCTATGAAATAATGTTTTTTTTCTTTTCCCGGTTCATTTTACGATACCATTGCGAATTTTTTGGTTGTATTTCGTTAGTTGTGCATGATTTTCTTTTTTTGGTTTTCAGGCAATGGACGGAGAATGTATGGGACGTCTTTTAACTGGTCTAGCTCTAAGCGGATCTTGGGGATGTTTCGACGAGTTCAATAGATTATCTGCCGACACCTTAGCTACAGTGTCACATCAGTTCACGTCATTATTGTCTGCTATGCAAAAATTAAAAACCGAATCAGAGGCAACTGCCCTGTTAAATGGAAAGCAGGTATACTACATTCGTTTGTTTTTTTCCAAAATATGTACTAAATTACGTATAACCATGTAATTTAATTAATGTCGTCAATTTATATATGCGTGCATTTAAGCATTGGTAACAGAATTTAAGAAATTAAAGGGGTAAGGGGGTTATCTTACGCTGTTACACTTAATTTAAACAAACCATAATTTTACATTTTTTATCTTAATCAATAAAATACTACATATTACTTGCTTTAACGTTGTTATGTATTTAATGTTATATAACACTTAGAAGGGGCGAGACTTGTTTAAAAATCGGGTGAGGCTGTACCGGGGCACACAGCCGTTGGTTTTAACGTGAAACTTTTATGTTAACGAATCTATTTTAAAGTAAAAGATTGAAATGAAAACAAGATTGACGCTGTTTTAACAGCGAGCTGACTATATAAGTGAAATATTCTCATCGCATTTTTGTTTCTAAGACTAATAGTTTTTTTAATTATTAAGGTACGATGATATATACCTTTTCGTTACGGTCCAATTTTTAAACCTGGTACCCGCATGTTTCGGTGCGATTTTAAAGACGTTTCACGTCAAAAAACGTAAAGGTGGATCACAAGGGGTCTAAAGTCTTCGTAAATAGCGTTACGTAATACTTGAACGCTTGCTTATGATGTAGGTGTCAGTGTCTGCGTGGTGCGGCGTGGCGGCCACGCTGAACCCGGCGGGGCGCGGCTACGGCGGGCGGCGCGCGC
>DWAJ01004580.1:0-12707 GCA_018238005.1 Eurema mandarina
AACAACCAAAGTTTCATAAAATTCGGTTTTATCAATCTTAAGTTATAGCAAGTTTAAACTTTGGGAGCCTCTCCTGTAAAATTATCATTTTGCATTTTGGCCCTTATACGTAGGACCCATCGATATCGAGTGATTCAAAAGTATTTTCATAAGAACTAGCATCGAATTTGTGACTGAAGGACAGGCAGACAAATATTTTTGAACGTAGGTTAATTCTATAGTTGTAAAAAAACTTTTTTCAAATGAAGACCTATTTTAGTCTGTAAAATAACAATGAAACTTGTTCAAATCAATCACTGTACCCTTCGTTCTAACAAATTAAAATAGTCCTCAATGTAATCACGGGAACTATAAGTTTTACTTCGAATACGATATTATTCGACCCCTGACCAGATTTCGATTTGTACCCGGATAATGGCGAAGGGTTTACCGCCTATTACAAGGGACTTAGCATAACGAATTATTGCTATTACATAGTTAACAGTTATCTATAGTACCGGGCTCATCGACCTTTAGTAAGAGACATTCGACTAATTTCGGCTTTGTGGAACACTGTCTCTTTCTCACATGTAATGTGACGTAAGAGAGATTATATTAAATCATGCAATTACTATTAAATTAGCCTCCATACAGATTAAAATATTATATTATTTTATCGTAAATTCTAGTAATAAAAAAAACATACAGTATTCGTTTTTTAAAAGGAAGAAAACCGCGCCATAACATTCTAATCACAACATAATTTGACGTTTCTAACCTATATTGACATTGGCTATTTGACATGATTTTTGTAAAAAAATCTATATATAAAAGTATCAATAATCAATGAAAATGTTATTAAGATTAACTAGCCACAACATATAAATTATTTTTAACGTAAAGAATCTCTTGAATTCAATGTTACAACCGCAATGGAATATTTCGCGTCAGTGTTGCAATTATCCAAATTATAAATGTCGGAATAGTGTCAAGTGTAGGCACTAAAATCGTCTCGTTACGGAATTTTCACGATATGCAATTAGTTATTTTTAATATTGATATTTTGTAGCACTAGGTCGGGTACACACTAAAAGTATTGAATTTATATTAATTTAATAAAAAAAGTACTGCCACATAAATACATATTTGACATTCAATAATGACATACAATGAAAATAATATTCTAATACGTTTTCAAAATATTATTCGTTATTAATATTTATAATTAACTCAAAAAATACCTACATTTATTTTTCTTTGATTATTTTAGTTTCTATTATTTAGGTATTAAGATAATTTACGTGTTAAGAAATATTTTAAACCGCCATTTTGTCGCAACGGCCATCTTGTTTCCATAGTTATCAAATACATCAGAATACGCTTTCTAGAATAATTCCGCTGTCAAGCAAAAAAAAACCAACTATTATACCGTTCTAAAGTCGCAATCTGATAGAATACGTGTGTAGATTGTAGTTTTTAATAAATTTAAGCATTTAACGGTATCTTTAATTTTAAATCGTTTGAATTAATGTTTTTTATAAGATTTTTACCGGATCATAATTGATTGGTCGAGTATCTTCGGCACGTCGTCGGTCGTGTATAGTACGCCTCATTTACGTTTAGCGCTGGACGAGAATAGCTGCGCATTGGTAGTATCGCGCTCGTAATTGACGTATTATTGATATCGTATTGGTGCGAGAAAGACAACACGACTGGGACAACCAATCAACGCTCGCGTACCCGACGATCACGCGCCCCGCGCGCCGCGCCTCTACCTCGATACCTTATTTTTGACTTCTGCGCAGGTTTCGTTCAGCGCTAAAGATTCGTGACGCGTACTATACATATATAAAACTTTACGACTGTTTAATTGAATAATTTAAATAAAGGCTGTTCATAGCTACATATAGTGAAAGATTATATAATATGTATCTATAGAAAAATCCACCTCATCGTTTTTTAAGGCAGCTTCCTCGTGTTATTATCGTTTTCTTGTGTCCGTTTTTTTTAGTTTATCTGTTTTATTATAACCAACATAATGAAACACGCGTCTTTTAAATGTTAATATTAAAAGAATCCTTTGAAATTCTCAAATAACGTGGCTTTAATCACACACGCAAACACATGCAGACACACACGAACACGTTAACATCTCATAATATCATTACAGAGATAGGCTACATATAAAACTCATTGCAGACGAAGGCGCAAAAAGTGTAAATAAAACGAAAGTTTAAAGTTCAACGTAATACCAAACTAGGTTAAGCTACGAATATAATTTCAACTGAGTGATGGACGTCAAGAACGCGGTACATTTCAGCTGGCGTGCTATCATTTAATTCGTTTATCTTTTTATATTTCTATGGGAGTCACGAAACGCTTAAGACGGCTAATGTTTGATTTTAAATGTTCTCATAATATATAAATAAGTTTGTTTGACGTTTATTTTAATTGTTTTTCATATTAAATTAAAACATAAAGTTCGTTAAAAAACGTTTGTAAAAAAGTTTAAAATCTATAGTAAATATTGTGTTTATGATAGACACAAATGCAACTCTAGTTGAAGAAACAACATCGGAAGTCATTGAAGAAAAGAGCGTGCAAAAAAAATGATTAATTAAAATGATTATCGTATTGTAAACTAGCAGACCTGTGCCCACTTCGTTGATCATAATGTTAATATTCCTTTTTATACATCCTTTGACACCAGTCAGCAATAATGTGGCTTTCTATTGGTATCCCGAGATTACTCCTAACAATTTAACAAACACACAAACTTTACTTCTTTATAATATTAGTATAGATAAGCAGAGTTGTATTATTTGTTATAACAAAAGGGATAATTTCTAACTCTAAATATCTATTATTTTAATACAAATACAAAGCCCCTCAGTTTTTGAGTTTTTAAACTTTAGTTATAAACCTTTATAAAAAAAACTGCTAAAAATTATTGGCTATACAAAAGTTTTGTAACTGATTTGTATACAAAAAAGATAAACTATAAATGTATGTTGAAATCGAATTGTTTATTTATTACTCTTAATATAGAGCAAGTCGAATAAGCCTTGCTTTGTTACCGTTTTCAACAAATAACAACGATGTAATTGACGTAATTCAATAGCATTTAGCTGCAGCTAGCGAGCTAAATCAATAGTTTGTTATCGTTTATCATCGATTTAGTGATTTGTTTGATAATAACCACTACTAGCAATAGCTTTGTCTTTATACATTTTTTTGTATAATTAATCATTATGTTGGCTATAATAAAACAGATTAACAAAAAAACTGACATAAGAAAACGAAAATAACACGAGAATTTTACAGTTTCATAATATAAGATCAATGACCGGACAGTAACGTTAAAAGCTGCCTTAAAAATATATGAGGTGGATTTTCTATACATATTATAATATAATCTTTCCCTATATATAGCTATGAACAGCTTTTATTTAAATTATTCAATTAAACAGTTATAAAGTTTTATTTAGGTACACGACCGATGACGTGCCGAAGATACACGACCATGTTACATGAACCGGCTCACGGAAGTATGAATGGTGAATTAAGACTAGGAGTGCTTCAAGAAAAGAGCGTACGTATTTTTAAAAGGGCAGCAACCCGCTATAGAGTTCCCAAGATCTGCGCTGCTGATGGGATAACCACTTTCTATCAAGTGGCTCGCCGTCTCATTCGCTCCCTGTATTATTCAAAAGTAGATAGAACTTGGAAGAAGAGTACCGTCTTTTAAGAAGAGTAGAAGAAACCGCAGAAGTAGGTTAGATTTCTGGCACGGAGTTCCTTATATGTGGTAAATGGAAAAACTAAAGAACGGATACAAAGATTCCTCTTCTTGCTTCTTTTTATACTTTCTTTGTCATTCTTATTTTCTTGCTTATTTTTGAGATAAGTTCCATCTCATACGTCTCATCGACAAAGAGAAAGAAACCAGGCCTGGTTTCTGTCTGAAAGTCTTAAAGAAATTCGTTATTTTAAAACTAAACCGAAAATTAATTACAATCTTCTGCAGTTTATACACGCTTAAATCCATGCAAATACATTTAAAGTAAACGTAACCATTTGTAAGCATAAAATTTTAATTATAACTCCAAAAACGGACCAATAATTAAAACCAAGCACAACCATCGTAAAAGAATGTTTAAATTAATAACATAGTACATGTCGTTCGTTTCATAATCAAAATTAATGAGTCGTTTCATACATGGCTTAAATATATATAGCACGGAGCATGCAATACGCTAACTCAGGTTAAAATAACCATTGTGAAGTAAAATGAGTAATATTCCCTCGACATGAAACTTAATTAGGGCGATGTTGTGAAAAAGTTAACGGATTTCAAGTGTTAGGAATCGTAATTAGCTTATATGATATGATACGCCCTTATTCTTGTTCTAAAGAAAGTTTTATTTAACCATCTTTTTAAACTCCGGCTACGCATTTTCAAAGCTTTATGATCAATGGATCAAAGGGGTGGTTGTTATCAAACAAAATTCCCCAATTGATTATCCACTTTACATATACTAAATTCTAGATTGCGCTTAGATGATTTTTCTTTACTTGAGAGAATAGCAACGTTCCATAAAAATGATTTTGTAAATTTGAAGAAGACTTGCTATTTATATAACCTACGACACTCACTTTACAATAAAATCCCAGAAAGCGTTCAAAACCTTTCCATTAATAAATTTAAAAAAGTAGTAAAAGAACGTTTGTGTGCCAAAGCCTACTTACTATAAGGTCAATGATTTCATAAATGATGGCACATCTTGGGAGTAGGATGGCTGCTTGCAAGGCTTATTCTACACTATTATAATATGACTTACAATTATGTATTTAATATATATTTATGTTAAGTTACACAATTGTAAATTTTATATATTTTGAAAGATGATTTTTTCCCCCTTTTTTGGTAAAAAGTGTGAGACCCGTGCGGGTTTCTTACGCCGGTTCTTCTCGCCGGGTTAGTTCCCGAACCGAACTCAGAAATAAACATTTTCATTTTCAGCATTAATGTGGCTTTCTATTGGTGAAAGATTTTGTTAAATCGGTTCTGTAGATCCTGAGATTACCACTTACAATTTAACAAATACACATACTTTACTTCTTTATAATATTAGAATAGATTATTATTTATTTACCTCCCTAAGCACATGTTTGCGAAACTATAACAAAAAGTGTTTTACCTTCCTCCACGCTCAACGTTGTGTACTTAATAAATACAGTTCGTGCTATTGTTTCAATAAAGCTTTATTAAAACGGCAAGTAAACATCATATTCTAATATTGAACGTAATAAAAAATATTTTCTTATTCCGTTTATTATTGCTATGAGAACATTTCCCTGATAGTTTAATGTAGGTTTGATTATGCTTACTGGGTTTCTTTGTATGTGTAGTTTTATTTTAAATTAGATGAATTTATAAATATTTATATTCGTTATTTATGTAATTTAATACGGATGTGACGACGATAACTTTGGTATTTTTTAAAGATTTATTTCTCGGGTAAAACTCGTATAGTGAGTAGACACAGGATATTTTAAAACTAGCGAGACGGAATGATTGGCCAACATATTTTATGAATCTTGTCCATCTCCGAAGCTTACTTTTTGTCCGTCTGTCTGTTTGTTAGTTCTACTTATATCTTTTTAAATTGTAATACTAAAGTTGAAAAAAATTGTGAAATGAAAATGTAACAAATATCTACACTTTCGCATTCATAATATTACTAGACGTGCCCCGCGTCGTTCCTTTTCCATATCCAATACTGGAATAAACAATATCATTAAAAAAACAATTTCAATTTAAATACGATCTACATGCATGTTGAAATTTTGCCAAATTCATTGATTGTTTTTTTCGTAACAGAGTAACAAACAACAGTTTGTGTTTGTGAGTCACAAACTCACATTTTGAATATTAGTACGATTAACAATATATAGGTTCAAAGAACTTTCTCTTATTGATTATTTTCCCAAATCGGGTTTATTTGACTACGAAGTAATAAAATTCTCCAAACATCATTATTTTCTTCGTAAAAATTATGAATACCTATACAAAACGAATTCGTTCTTGTACTCGTGAAGAAATCTTTTTGACGAGGAAATTAAACAATAGTGTCACAGTTTTCACTTTGAAACAGGAGTTATTATTAAGGTTGAAGCTTGCATTTGACAGACCAGTTAGGTGTTGGTTAAACACTGAACTTTCTTATACAATAGTAACCCTATTGTATAGAAACAGTTTTAAATCGTGGTATACCGGTGGTACATAATTTTCATGAAAGCCGAGATTGTTCAAAGATTGTTAAAGCCTTCCTCGATAAATGGTCAATTCAATAAAAAAATAATTTTTCAATTCGAACCAGTAGATCCTGAGATTAGCGCATTCAAACAAACAAACAAACAAAAAAAACTCTTCAGCTTTATATATTAGTATAGATAGATTTTAGAAACACACTATTCGTTTTAATATTTTTTTTCGTGGCTTCACTATCACGTGAGCTGCTCATTCAAAACTAGTCACAAACTCATTTACTAGTATAGGTAGCGTCATTTATGTTTAGCGCTGGACGAGAATAGCTGCGCATCGGTAGAATCGCGCTCGTAATTGACGTATTGGTGCGAGAAAGACAACACGACTGGGGAACCAATCAACGCTCGCGCACCCGACGATCACGCGCCCCGCGCGCCGCGCCGTCCCCTGGCGCGCTAGACGCGTGACTATACTTAAATATGAATTCAATTCAGTATTCCGACATAAGTATTCCCGCACACAACGTTTAATAATTATAAAAATTCAATGACATATATATAATACATCTAATAATAATCTAAATTTGATTCAAAAATACTAACTACGTTGCCAAAACGTTCCCCCAAAAGGTCACACGACGTTTTCCTTAAATAAAACAAATATTAATATCGCTGGCTGATATGACAAATAAGTACATAAAATATCAAAAAAGATTGATACAAAAACCTCATTGGATGACTGTCGTCCATCAACGCTAACATTTTCCTTATGAGCCGAAATATTATGAGGAAATAAATATAGCCTTGGCCATATAAAGCCTTTGAATGCCGCGGAAAAACTTACAATAATATTTGACTGGCAAAACGTTTGACGTTTGATTATAACATTTGTATTGTATCTACTGTTAACATAAGTTCATAAAATATGCTATGGAACTCTAAAATAGGTTTTTTTGATTCCCCAATCCAACCTAAACTACTAATACCTAAATAACTATTATAAAGAGAAAATTTGCTCAAAACATATCATGATATGGCTAATAGGCATTGCCACTTCATTAAGTAAATCATACAAAGAGCAAATATACATCTATCAAGTAGTACATTCACAAGAAAAATGCTGTCTATATAGCGTCTATAATAATATTTATTGGAGACTTAGCATAGATACAAGTTCTTGGTATCGAAGCATTGGGACCTAATTGCCAGTCTATTAAACTGTTCGAGGATTCTCCTAACATTTCAAAGGAAGTTTTCTTCCCCCTTTCTCCGAATTGTTGTGTCTGGTACGTAAAAGCATTTAGCTAATATTCTTTAAGGTTAAAGGAACACGTTATCTGTTTCCATACCCTTTACTAGCTTTAAAATTGTCTACGGATGAATTTGAAGGCGCTATAACAAAAAAAAACGTCGTAGTATCGTTAGCTCTAGTTATTATCCGTTTAAGGAAGCGTAGCTCGTACCGTTTGACAAACAACAATATCCTAACAATGCAGATACTAACTACTTAACTGAACAAATAAAATGCGGAAATGACAATAGTATTTAAACTGATTTCGGCGCGAGGCCAGCTTATAGCCGTTATTAAAGATACGTTAACAACGACAATTTGCACGTTTAAACTCTGAGATTAAATCTGATGATGCGAGTGTCATAATCTTTATATTATGTTTACATCTTTAGTAGATGTTTTTATAGGACTACTTTAGGCTTATAAAAGTAGATTTGATTGGGGAGATTACTAATTTCATGCATGGCAATGAGGCGGGTAGAATAGTTTATGTTTACATCTTGAGTAGATGTTTTTTTCTATGGATGTTATTTTTACTTTAGGTTTATAAAAGTAGATTAATAATTTATTGAGAGGCAAAGTGGCGGGTCTAGGAGAGTTGGTTGCTGCGGGATATCTTGGCTCAAAAACAGCTCAAAGACAGTGGTTTGGAAAGTACCAAATCATTATTTAGAACAGCTGTTTAAAAAGTAGAAATAGGCATAATGATCGCTAACCTAACGGAGACAGCACGATATGAAGAAGTATTTTATTATGAAAAAGTTGCTTGATTTTTTTATATACAAAAAAGCGAATACAAAACGATATAGCGTAACACTCAATAGAAAGAGTTTAATACCGCCCATGAGCACCCGTGGTACCACGAATGTGTTGCCGGCTTTTTAGGGAAAGGTATAACTTTTTTCGTGTTGTACTGTTTTTTCGTAGCAAAATTTGAAGAATTTCTATACTTCGGGAATAGCGTATATGTCAAGCGTATCATTTTCAGCTCGAAGGACCGATGACCTTAGGAAGGTGGCGGGTTTCCACTGGATGTGGAAGACGGAGGACCAGGACCTTTGGCGCACCTTGGGAGAGGACTACGTCTAGCAGTGGACAGCCGTAGGCTGATATTGATTGATAGATCTTTTTCAGGTACAGACTACAGTCATTCATGCGGATGATTGCTTCGTGCGTCCTCAACAGGTCCGCCCCCCGAAAGGGTGCGCGACGGAACACCGGTGGGTTTTAGTCGGTAGTGGCCGAATTTAGGCGAGTCCGACATAACCGCCTCCTCCTCCCCCGAGAAGGACGCGGTATCCGTAAGAGGATTTCCCCCCGTACAAAAAAGGTGGTCAAGTCGTTAGTCTGATTTTTAGCCATATCCGCCTACGGACAATCGCTAATCTATATACCTAGCGACTGCGTTACTAATCTTGAACTACTTACTATAGGAAAAATGGGCTTACGGATTTCCTACTCTTTATTATATAAATAAATATATTATTATACTCGCTAGAGATATTATTATTTGACAATTGAGGAAAATTATCAACCTTTAATTATAATCATGAGGATTACATTACAATTCAATTTCAACATATATTACAAACCGTAATTTAAATATATGTTACACATATTTAAGTTGTATAAGGCTACGTTGTTAGTTACAAAATTAAATATCACAGGTTATATATTATCGTTTAGGATTCAATTTAAATTATTTAATCGCGCGACGCAGTTGTTTGGGATAATTCGGAATCGAATTAACATTGTGCTAGAATTTACAGCCCTTTAATTACTGCGTAATTGATACCCGTAAATCACTCTGAATACACATTACATAAGTATAAAACATATATAAAACAAAGGCGCTTTCCGCCGTATTAGTCTGTCTGTGTGTACCTTTAAAACTACTCAACCGATTTTAAGGCGATTTTTTTGTTAGATAGTGTTAATCAAGAGGAAAGGTTATATGTATACTACATGTATGCATAATGCATGCGAAGCCGAGGCGGGCTGCAAGGCCAATATAAAAAATGTTATAGTATTATCGTTATAACACTAATAATAAAAGGTGAGCATGTTATGTTGTTTTAATTAAAAGTTTATACCAAAAGTTATTAAACATAAAATATCTAAACTTGAAGTTAGAGCTAGAAGCTGGCAGCTGTTAAGTTAAATTCTGTTTGGAAAGCACTTACCGGCCCCATAATAGTGTTACTATTAGAGTACCCACACTTCAATAGAATCAATTTCCTAAAATATCTTCGTCTTGTGATGTTTATTGTATTGAACATTTCTTGGTATATCAGTAACAATTGAATTCGGGACACATTTTAAGATGAATTTCTTGAATGGTTTGTTGATTTAGGACAAGTTTTAAGTTGTAGTAACTTGTGTGTGTGTTGTTTTTTATAATAAAAAAGACAAAATAAGTGAATGAATGAAAATGGTTGTTGCATTTTGACTCAAATCCGATTTTGGATTATTCACAAAAAACTTTCCGAGTTCCTATTTTTCATAAATTCTTTCTTATATAAAATATTAATCTACAATCGTATTAATTTGAGTCATTGTTATTTAATAAGTAAGTAAGTAAGTATTATCATTAAAGCAACTTCTCTTTCCACAAATATTTCGTTTTATTTTACAATAAATTAAAATCAAAATATCATATACCATATACATAACATTTAAATATACCTAATTATATTATACCAAATAGATATATTATGTTATAAGCGCAAAATTTTGAAGACACAAAAACATCCTAATTAGGACATCTTACCTTAAGTTTTATCATTTATCTCTTTTCCATCGTTTTGACTTGTATAAAGGTGTGGTGCCGCTGCTGCGCGGAACACTTTTCATGTTAGTATGGGAATAACATATCTATAATATAACATCATTGATATGTACCTATATATAGCAACACCATTTCATGTTATTATAATTAATCCTATGATTACGTGTTTATAAACTTAAGCGTATAAACATAAACGTTAGATGTAGTAATATTTTGATAACCTAAATAACCAAGAATTTAGTTTTTACCGCCACAATTATAAATTATCTCAACGATGTTTTTTTCTCCTTATCACTCGCCTTGAAATATTTTCATTTTCGTAATTATTATTGACATAACTAATATGTAAATGAAATTCCATAATTTCATTGTTTTATTGTTTAATTAATGTGTGTCCTGACACACAATGATTAAATAATTAACAAAAATGATTATAGAAATATACCTAATATGTATTTTATTATAGAGATACAATTCGTACATAATTTTTTCGTATGTTAAAGTCTATAATACCTTTTTTTCAGGGGGCTCACTCTTACGGCTACCGTCCTCCTCGGGGGAGAAGGAGGCGGTTATGTCGGACCACCGGTGTTCCGTCGCGCACCCTTCGGAGGGCGGTCTCTCAAGAGGACGCACGAAACAATTGTCCGCGAAATTTAAATAACCCCTTCTTTATTAGTCAAGTATTCAATCAAACAAACAAACAATCTCTTTAGATTAATGGTATTAACATGGATTAAGGTTTTCGGTTTTTGTTTAAGCATTTACATAAGAAGTAACTTAATCGGTTACTATAAGAAATTTTCTTGACGATCTTTATAGGTATCTATATACTATAGAATACAAATAAATTAAAGATGCAGATAAATTCACGTATAACGAGGCAACATCGTTACAGCATTAAGGTCGATTGATGTTTATGCATTCTGATTGTTCGCGGAAAACGGAAAATCAAAGCAAAATTGCTCGCGACAGATCGGAGAAGCTATTGTCATCCATTATGGCTAACACAATTCAAATCTTTACCCGATAATACATTTTTCAGCCACAAAAAAGCCTATCAATTTGAATAATTGAATAATTCCTTCGTAATTCATTGTTAACTATAAAATATATTCTTTTAAAAATTCTTAATCATTGTAACAGAAATTGACAGGGACAAAAACGCCGACAACAGTTAGTAAATTATTAATTTGAATAAGTCATTCTTAATTAATCATTAATGTGTCAATTTATAGCCAGTTTTTACACGATTATAGTTAATTTAATGGTAATTGGTTTATTAATTATATATTATTACTTCATTATTAATTTATACCTACGACTTACTAACGTTGAGACAAAAACGTTTTATTTTGTGTGATATGAGAACCTTTCTGGTTAATTTATTTTTATATTAACTCTAGAAACGATTATCTTTGTACATAGACAGAGCAAGGTTAGAGGCCTCGCGGATGTGTTGACTACACTGAAAAGTCTCATTAAATAGTCACTTATATTGAAGATCTTATACAAAATGCAAAACTCTCTATACCACGACATTTGTCAGAACATGCGTCGAATTTTAATAAAAAAAGAACTTTGGTCTAATTATATAATTTTTACCTTAAATACACATACAATCACCAACTTAACTATTTAAATGAATAGTACAACACTAAATTTTACAAATAAAAAACATACAACACATTTCCAAATAACAATTAAAACCTCTTTGCTACCTACGCACACACCTGGTACTGGCATGTAATAAATCGTAAAAAAAACATGTCCGCAAAAAAAGAACAAAACAACGCCGGTAATAAATTTAGAAGAGATTTTTCAGCAGTTTCAAAAGTGCACAGCTCAGCGTGTTTAATACCTCGCGAGTAGGAATTTATCGAGTTTTTGAGGTAGCGTAAAATTTACGTGAACAAACTTTTTTGCTTAAAATATCAGCTTCGCGCGGCGTTCTAACTGCTACGCTTGGACGATCCCGGTTTTATTAAAAGAGAGAAATTAATGAGCTGAAAATCACCGCCATTGAATGTTTAGCTAAGCGTTTGTTGGGCAGTACCTCTTAATGCGAAGGCCTTTGGAAATATTGATTTATAATTTAGTTTTTTTTATATATTAAACACATTTTAAAAAATCTTTGAAAACACCATATATGTATAGTACGCGTCACGAATCTTTAGCGCTGAAACCTGCGCAGAAGTCAGAAATAAGGTACCGAGGTAGCTGCGCGGCGCGCGGGGCGTGTGATCGTCGGGTGCGCGAGCGTTGATTGGTTGTCCCAGTCGTGTTGTCTTTCTCGCACTAATTCGTCAATTACTAGCGCGATTCTACCAATGCGCAGCTATTCTCGTCAATCGCTAAACATAAATGACTCGGACTATA
>DWAJ01004581.1:0-12706 GCA_018238005.1 Eurema mandarina
AAGGCTGGCTACTTTACGACGGTGATCAAGTGACTGGAGCTTATCATCAACCAGACAGGGCCTGTTGACGAGTTTTATGGCTCGTCTTTCAACCATCTCCATCGCTTCAAGCTGGTACTTGGCTGATTTCGTACTTTAGTTTTACTATATTATATTTAAGTCAGTAGAACTGACGTAACCCGTGGTCCTTTACCCAATGTCCAAGAGTCCCATGAGGAAATATATATTACTAGCGATATATTATGCATGTAATAAATTGAGATGTAAGATATCCTATCCTTTAAACTGGATCAAATTTAATTTTAGAAAACTGTTCAGCAGTGTAGGAGTAAACCACTGACAAACAACGTGACACGTAATCCATACTAATATTATAAATGCGAAAGTAACTGTCTGTTTTTCTGTCTGTCCTTTCATCACGCTAAAACTACTGAACCGATTAGAACGAAATTTGGTACACAGATGGTCTAGAGCCTGGGGAAGGACATAGGCTACTTTTTAATTGGAAAAAAGGGTTATAAGAGGGGAGGGGGGCAAAGTTTATATGAAAGTCCACGCGGACGGAGTCGCGGGCAACAGCTAGTTTATTTATATAAAGATTAACTAAAAGGGTGTTCTTATTACGAGGCGCTTACCAACAACTTCCATAGTGTTAGAGACTATGGAAGTGGCGAATGATGGAGCATCGGCGGTGACTTCGCAGCTGAAATTGCCAGACAGGCCAAAGCTGACCCTCGTCAGGACCACCTGGCTTTGGTTGGACCTGGCTAACTGTGGACAAAAAGGTTGGTTATATAGTTAGTTGTATACCTTTACGGCTAAAAAAGTATTGTAACATAATAATAATCTTGAAATTAAAAATGGTAATATAGGACTATAATATAGTCTTGTTTATTTTAGAATATACTACCGCCAATATCATTTATAGTTTAAATGTATGTATTATTTAATAGTTGACTGTACATAACAATAGTCGAAAGATTTGACTATGATTCCAAAGTTAAATACAAAAATAATTTACCAGTAAAATTATATAAAGATTGCTTTAATAAAATTCCAATGAGCATTTAAAATAAATTACCTTTACAATCGGACCAATTTACATACCAAAATAAAACCAAACGAAATTATTGACGAGATTTCTAAATTCAATTATAATATTCAATAAGCGAAAAATCATTAAGGCCGTACAAAAATTTGCGATTCGGCAATTTCAATATGATCCTGCCCATTACGGATTGCGAGAAAGGTCTAATGGCTGATTAAAACCTTCCACAATAGGCTTCATTCATTCATTATTATCGATCCATATCCAGTCTGCAGCTGGGTTTGCATCGCACTTTACATTAAAACTTGCAATACTTCGTGGAATTTTAATCCTAATTGCAAGAGTGTTTTATGGTTTATTTTTTAAATTAGTTTTCATCAATGAAATTATATTAAAAGATATGTTTTAAGCGCAAAATTTTGCCAAGACGCAAAGACATCCTAATTAGGACGTATATCTTTTTTTCTTGTTGGTTTTATCATTTATCTCTTTTCTATCTTTTTGACTTGTATGTATGTGTGCTGCCGCTGCTGTGCGGAACACTTTTTACTGGTGATTTGTATGGGTATATAATATTATAATTGCTTTACATTGATATTTTTATTTCTTGACTAATTGAATGGAACGTGTTATGTATGACAAAAATACTTCTAATTTATTACAAATATATTTTGAATCCACAAAGCTCTGCGCAAAAAATCTATCATCTATTCAATGTCAATTTAATAACGCGATCCAGAATTAGTTCCTTAGCTTGAGCCACTAAGCGCGATGTAACACTAGGTCGCTATGTGCAATACGTTTTAATTACCAAAATTGTCCATACTTAGGTATTTTGGTATGTGAATCAGGACGTTTGAGCCGTCTTAAATGATAAGATAGCTTAGATATGCTATTTTGCTGGTCTTGTCATTAAGGCATGGTTTTAGTATTAATCACTACTATTGTAAAATTTTTAGTTTTAAGTTAAGTAAGACTTAATTTTAATGAGATAATCTAATGTCGATCTCCAACAACTGTAATACGTCCAATCGCTGAAACGAGAACACGAACACTCATTAGCAACATCAACAATAAACACGTCCGTAATCTCCCGAAGAAACTAATCCGAAAGAAAATCGTTAGCGATAACAAAAACGTAGCGTATTTTTGTGCTTGGCCATTCAATCATTTTTCCACGCGAAACAAAAGGAAAGCCTCGAGTCCAATGGATTGCAGGCCACATTTTACGTTCTGTTATATACCGGCTTAACCCGTTCAAGCTCAGCTGTACAATGGGGGAGCAAAATGACCCATCGTGTTATTATCGTGACTGAAATAAGAGGTAGATAAAGGGTGAATTTATGAACATCTGGGTTGAGCGTTATAAAAACCGACGGTTCGAGCACGCGATGCTCAAGACGGTTCGGGTTCTTTAATACAGTTCTTTACACACGCAGCGCCTGTAAGGTTTTAATTGGACGAGGAATTTTCTTTTATTTTATTCGCGCTGGCCTGGGTTAATGGAAAATCTTAGTATTGGCCTGTTCTTCTAAGGCTTTTATTTAGTTGTTAATCCACTTTTATTAAGGAAGTGAAAATTGGATCGATTTAAATGATCGCTATGAACCTAATAAGACAGCTATATAAGCTTTAATTCGCAATTGTGGAAGCAAAACGCGTCATGTATTAAGTAGAAACGGAATTTCAATTAATTGTATTATCCGAAATGTCAGTGCAACAAAGGAGCTTAAAGATAACAATTACGGTGTATTATGGGATATTGTAGCGTCGGCGCGGGCTCGGCTTTGGTGCTAGGAAGGCGATGTAGCGGACGCAACTACTGAAGTTCTGCGTTGGATAGTTTTAGACCGAATTTTGGCTGGGAAATGCACTGGTACAATTTTGGTTACTTAAGCCGTAAGAGATACAGTTATATAGGTACTAATGATATAACTACAACTACGTATAATGTTGTTAGTCCTTTGGCGTTACTTATTTTATAAAGAGTGAATTATATTATTACGATTGTAGTCGAAACCATTTTACCTCTTTAAATACTAAGTTAGAACAATTACGTTTTTAAGGCTTATTAGAATTTAATTTCATGATGCAGAGATTCTACGTGAATAAAATCAAATTGGTATAAGTACACTGCATTGATACGAACGAAAAATTATAATAATTTAATTAAAGGATATCACTTGGACCATTCACAGAGCTTGGTCTAGGAATTTAATTAATTCAAAACGGAAGTGTAAGTAAATATTGTTTATAACGTGAGAATGATAAATTATTAAAAGACAAATTATGTTTAGCTAAAGCGCTTATAGGTGCTTTTATATGGAGGTGTATTTTTTAAAGAAACAATTCCAGGACAGTTCTTTCGCATAAAATGTAGTAACATAACTTATAAGATGCTATTACTTGTAGACAGTTTCACGTGGGAACATTTCATCCTGGTTTGATACAGCCTAATTTTTAACGGCCTAATTTTTGGAACTATCACTGTTTTAATATAAGATTGTCACCGGATTGTAAAAATGTACACTGCCCATTAGTATTTGCCTTACCACGAATGTGTTGTCGAGTTTTTGAGGAACCCTCTTTCTTCAAAGTATCAATTCTAAAACTATACCCATATATTAAGCCCAGCGACTAGATATAATGGCTTGTATGATACCACAATTTAATACAAGGATGGAATATTTACGAAAAAAAACAACGGAAATATATTACGTTAGTCAGTATGCTTAAAGTGATAAAGGAATTCTAAGCCCCACATCCCTAGAGATTAGGTTAGGCCCAAAGGCGTTTCGAGAGTCTTGAAATATGTGAGAAGACATATTTAATGCTGAAGTTTGTACGTTCATATTATTCAAGGATCTCGGGGACTATGACATGAGACTATTTTTTTTATTTTCTGAAGAGCACATTTCAAGATATTCTCCTATTGGAAACGGTGACGAATAAACTAAGCAGTAACTGAGTGGTAGATCCATGACTTTAAACTGAATTGGACCATCTCGTCTTTCCGGCTACAGAAAACTGGCATCAATGATTGGTATCTCATCAGAGATGTCATGTTTCCTTTCCTGATTTGTCGAATCCTTCATTCCCTTTTGTCAAAAATTATTTCTTTATCCCCTTATATTTATATAAGGGGATAAAGAAATAATTTGTGCCTGCTGCACATTCGCCTGATTATTTGGTTTAAGTCTGTGAAGCAATAGCTTACGAAATGTCTGTCTGTCGCTATATTGTCTATGTCACTTCGTATCTCAGAAAATAAGTAATGTCTGTCACCTCCAGGGTCTTAGAATACATATTTAGAGGGTATATCACTTGTAAACGATCGCTTTGTGCTCGCGATTCGATCGACTGAGTGTGTATTGGATGTACATGAGGAAAATAAATAAATGTCAGACATTTCTTTGTGAGAACTTTCGTAAAGAATTTTACTCGATTTCAATATTGATTAGTTTGGTAGATATCGTTTCAGTTAGTAAAGGCAAATATTTATTTGAGGAATATTTAGTGATTTATATATTTAATTATATTTCATATTATAAAGACGTGACTTGAGATGTGACGTCACAATTTTGTTAGTTTGTGCCGCCGTCTCCAATTACTGGTTCCATTGAAATTACATTTTTATGTCAAGGTTTTTGAAAAAAATATACTATAATAAAATATATAAAAATATATGCTTCTATAGACTTTAATTTAAGCTTGTTATAGTGTAGATTAAAACATAACATTGAAAACATAGCCATCAATATTTTAGTTATACAAGCTTTATACAGCTTAAAACTTAGATTGCGAAAAAAATGTAAGTATCACAACTCGGCTAAGGAGAAATTCTAGGTCACCTTTGACTCAGTTTTACTTTGAATTACTTTATCTTTTATATAAACTTGACGATCTTACTATCTTGGAATAACTATTAAGAAACGCTATATCAAAAGTCAGTGATATTTATACGGTTTAATCATTATTTAAGACTAGTCTTTCATAGAGGTAGAGGCATAATGTCTTATCATAATTGTCATCAATATTAATTATTTATTTATGACGTATCTACAAAAAAATTTACTATTAAATATCATTGCTAAGCCAAACAAAAGATTTATAAACCGAAAATACATAGTTATACACAAACGATTTTTTTACAAACACTCAATTTTAAAATGTTTGAACGATGAGCTATTTTTGTATGTTTTTCAATAATAGTGAATACACAATAGAAACATAGTAAAGAGAAATTATAATAGGTACTGTATTTTCTATTAACATAAATTAAGTTGATAAATTAACTTTTGGTATCATAGGGGGCAAACGAGCAGTCGAGCGACCTGATGGAAAGTGGTTATTGCCACCCATGAACATTCGCGGAGCTTGAAGGCTCTGGAGTGGGTTGCTGGCCTTTGAAAAAGATTCTACCGCCTCAGCAGTGATGTGCAAATGTCACTGCACTCTGGTCTGAAGCACTGGTAGCCAGCGAGATTACTGGGCTACTGTTGGTTATGGGCTGGCGTTTCTCACCTCTTCATATTATTAAAAAAAAACTTATACAGTGTTCTCTAAATACTCACGTCCACGTTGATTCCAGCGAAGGGGAAGATCTTAGTAGCTGGTGTTTCCGTGGGCGAATATCTGTAGAACTCGTGCCTGCCGCGGTACCACTTGACGGAGTACAGCGGCGCGTCCGTGAGCTCGTAATTGCAGGCTAATGTCACGTCCGACCCGCGCTGGACCACAGGAGGAGATATCCGAAGCTCTGTAGCACGGAGACCGCCGACTCCTGCGTAATATGTGTAAAAATACTTATTTTCTAGGAATATCACTACATATATAATATATATGTAGGTGTATAGTATATATAATATAGTATATATATTATATATACTATACACCTTCAATACACACACAAACACACACAAACCCACACGGACATTTAATATTAATGCAGTAGATATACGAACAAGTAACAACAATAATATGTACTCGTATGTATAGAAACTAAATAATATAAGATAATGTTAAAGGAGCCAGTCTTCCACAACACAGGGAAACCTTCAGTGGAAGCTGTGCAAATGTAAATTGTGTAATGTTTTTCAATAAATGTATTTTTTTATGGTATAAAAAAGCCAATTTCTCTGCCCCCATATCCCTTAGTATGCGTACATCTTTTAAACGCTGCAACAGATTCTCGAGTGGTTTTTTATAGATAGAGTTAGTTATTCAATAGGAAGGTTTATATGTATAATACATGCTTCATAAAATCCTTACACAGACACCGCGTCTTCCTTGAGGGAGGAGGTTATAACGGACGCTACTTAAATCTACTGATGTTTCTCCGACAAGGACGGACTCGTATGAAGCAAAAAAATAAACTAGCTCAAAAGATGTGTTTTACGTCCTAATATAAAAAATATTATTACTTAACGTTACTACACTAACAAATGAATAGACATTAAATAATTCAATAGCAATTAAAATTTCTGTAGATTTCATGATTTAATATTTATAAGATCTCCGTAATCTTCAAAGCAATCTTAAAGATAATTACTTTTATAAATTATGTATTGTTTTATTTTTGGTATGATGGTCATCTAAATATATGGATTTTTCCAAGCTCATTCGTTTAAAGCATGTAACATTTTTCCTTTCATAGAAACATTAAGCCATTGAATGTTCATCTACGTAAGTACCTTATCAGTTAGTCTTTTTGGTCAAACGCGTAGCTTGATCAATCTCGTTTTCAATTCACTACAAATGCCGCCGCATCCAAACTCAAGTGGATCGTAGTCAAGCGGCAATAATTACACATTACACATTCAAAGTTAAGACCGAGCGCAAAGAAAATATAACGTGCTTTCATAAACGTTTGGCATCGTTCCTTGCGCCACAAAGACGCAGACTCTAATACAATGGAGAAATGTTATTTTATTTTTACAAGGGACCTTTAAACTTGGACGAACATTGTGTAATGCCACACTTGGGGGTCTTCTAGTTAATTTTCTTGAAGGGGTAAGTATGGAATGCTTTCTTTATTAGGGTTTCTTCCATGTCTTGGAGGGTTATATTTAGTTCATACAATGGGGTCTATATTAGGGAGGAAATTGCTTGTCGTATATTTTTGGATACAATAGCTTTGAGTGGTTATGTTTCACCTTAATGTATAGAGTTACAAGGTTATGTTTAAAGTATTACCCTGATGAGGTAACGGCTCATTTAAAATCATATAATAGCAATACTCAGTATTGTGTCTTTTCTTTAGTATTTAATTAATTATTTAACTGTCTAATTATAAAGAGTATTTTGTGTTGTTATAATATAATTATGAGTTTTATGCTCTGCAGTAAATGTTTATTTCTAACAAGGACATCGGTACATCCTTATTGCTATTATTAATTTGAAAGTAGGGATTTGTTATAACGCAAAAACTACAGGACAGTTGAAATTTCCAACAAATATTCTTGGTATGATCAAAATGGTATTTTCAGTTTATTATTTCCAATATTTTTCAAGCTAAAAGCTAGGTGCCTATAATTAAATCTGGAGTAGAAAGAACTTCTCCCTTCTACCGTTATGAGGTATTTAAAACCTTAACGTTCTAATGTTTTCGTTAGCCATCTCTTTGAGGGCTTTGACATTTAGATTGTAGATTGTACGTAGCAAAATCGCTTGGAGCGTTCATTCATGGGGATTTCTATGTATTTGCGGTCGCTATACAATTGTGCTTTAGAATTAAGTCTCGCTAATAGAATGTTGTGACTGTATGTTTAAGCTTCATAATAAACGCCATTTTGCCGTTCATAGTAGTTACTGGTTACTTATAAATTACGTTATGGAACATTTATTTTAAAAAAGGGTTATTATAGTTTATTAGATAAACCTTTGATTCAATTTTTAATAATTCTTTAGAAGGCATTTCTAATTAATTATATTTTAAGAGAAAGCGTTAAGCCTTACTAAGTTGTATTTAAATACATTTTTTAATTTACGAATCTAATTGACTAAGTTATTGTACATGTATAAAACAGAATCTTATTAAACTATTATATAATGCTTAAGGTTACCAATTTATTTAATAATATAAAATAAAGTTCGCAAGAACCCATTCAACGTTACTCCGAAACCCATACTCCTCAATAAAAACAAACTAAATATCCCTCTATTTACAGCCACCAAATAAATTCTATTCAAAGTCAAATCTGGCGTCGTAATAAAAAACCTATTGATTTTTATACAAGACATAACGACACTTTTATCTTTGGCCCATAAAGACGTTACTATGCAGATAGGGGCCAAAATCGCTCGCTACAATCGTTAGTCAGCTATCTGGATACGACTGAGCAGTAATAATACGGAGTTATTGGTTGCGCACGCAAAACACGACCATAAATACAATTTTGATAGTTCCAATAGTATCGGAGGCTTTTTCGTTTGAAGGAATGTTGCGAATGTTTTGTTGTATGTACGAAGTTTGTTGTTTGAGAAAGCATTGACATTTGGTGAATTTTAACAATTATTTTTTTAAACAAGGGAAGACCGAAATGTGAGAAATCTTTGGAGGAGCCTTTTTAATGCTTCAAGGAACTCTCGACGTGTTTATTTTTATGTTATTTATTAGGCCAATCAATTGTTGATACAAAAATACATAACATGAAAAAAAAACTTAATTAATAATCATAATATTGTACAACATAGTATTGGAAAGCACAACACGCAAAAAATACAATTTAAAATTAAAATTATATTTAATTAGCAAGTAAACAAAAATCAAAATTAATAACTCAATTATTAGTCATAATTAAAAAATAAGATCGGAACTAAGATTCAATAAAAAATAAAAATCAAGGCTAAAATTAAATCCACAAATAAAGTCAAAATTGTAAGAAAAACGTGTTGGAAGAGTCAACAAAATTGCCTATGACGCCTACGCGATTCGGGAAGAAGGAAGATGATAGGGTTATATTGACCGAAACTCTATCATAGTCACACTTAGGTTCCATGTGTACCTCTGTGTATTTATACTTTTCTTATACCACTACGCGTCATGGTACTCGTAGAAGTTACTCATCTTGATAGACGTCCCTCGGACAATAGTGATCATATAAGTACGTTTTTTGAATGCCTATGGAACCCTAAAAATTATGCGACCGGAATATTTTTACTATATCTAATATATTTTCTTGTCACTCATTCCAAATAATTGGATCGTCAAAGCTTTATGTCATAAACAAACGTAAATTTTCTTTTAGATTTTTGAACAATAACAATTTGTAGCAAAAGCAAGCACCGTCAATCAGAAAAGAAATTCCAGTCTATTTTTAACGTTCCCAAATTAACTAGCTTACAAAACCAATTACTTTCAACATCCAAATGTATAAGAAAACTTATATTAAATTAATACGACATTATTATTCTTTGTTATAATGAATTTTATTTCCAGGACCTGGCGCTTGTTTCTAAGTTAACTTGGCACATATATAAAATAATTCAATTATTTTCAGAACGTTACATTTGCTTTTAGGTGCCTAGCGAAGGCGTTGTCAGATTTTAGAATAGGGAAAAAGTAGAGGATTTGTAATAAAAGTTTTTTTATGTAAAACAGGAAGGGAAAAGCAGTTTCTGGTCCTTCCATTTCCCTAGTGCCCATGTGTGAGCCAATGTCAGCTTAATTCAGTCTATGTATGGCTTTGCCACCATATAGATGTTAAACTTTTTAGTTTGCTTTGAATATACCTTTAGAATATGATAAATTTAGGTCTTCACGACACAGGTTCGCCTAGTTTGAAGGCCACTGATATGTGATATGCCATGTACATGTTGTTTTTTTTTTTCATTTTTTCAGAAGTCAAGAAAATCTTACCAACAACGTCGAGTCTCGCTGTGGCCGTGTAGTGTGGAAATGTGTGCGCGTTCTGAATGACCTCACAGCTGTAGTTGCCGCTGAGGTTCGGCGTCACCCGTATTAACACTACGTGCGTTTCGTTCGAGTTTAGCCTCTGAAACAATAATATGTATGCTAAGTGACTAAGCATACCTTGTTAGGCCTTTATCCAAAACGGGGTTCCTGTTAATAAAGAAAAATTTTGAGACAATACATATTCATATTACTAACATAATTTTAAGCTCACTTACTAAATAATATAACAAAAAAAATTGCTTTAATATTGTAGTGTAATAGTGTATCTACACTTGTACTACTACTTAACAGGCAATAAAGGGGCTAATTATTATTATTATTATTGTTACAAGTGACTTAGCATACCTTGTTAGCACCTCAATTCAATCGGTTATTGTAAATGAGTTTAAGTAAACAAGTTACTGTTAGCGTAAGCACGTGACATTCGAGGAATATAAAACAAAATAAGCTTATTGTTTTTTGTTCAGGTGATGATAACTATAATAGCTGTTGGGTTATGTAATTGATTTATTTTTCGTAATTAAAATATTTATGAACAAAATGAATAAAATGATAAAACCACTACATTTATTCATATCAATATATTCTGTTGATAGTTCATCATGCTTAGTAACTTTTCTGTGTCGGCCATTTTTTTTCTTTTTTTCTTGCATAACCTATTTAATTTATGCGTGTTATATATTAAATGTTCGTATATTCATTTAAACGAACTCAATTTCTAGATGTATAAAGTTCAAATAAAAAACTTACATCGACTTTAATCCCGTTTACAGGCAAGACCCTTGTCGTAGGCGACTCCAACGGCGAGTACCTATAGAACTCTTGCGATCCTCTGTACCACTTGACGGAGTATATCTCGCTCTCATGAAGACGATACAAGCAGGCCATGGTAACATTCCGTCCCCGCTGAACGACGCGGGGAGTTATGTGCAATTCCGTGGTACGGAGCCCGCCCGCTTCTGTGGACAAATATTTTCGGTTAAAATTGTTTGGATTATTGTAGTGACCCCGTGACTTTTCCGTAAATAGCTGGCTTGCGGATTCGGAAATGAATTTCGTTTGAAAAATATTTAGTTTCTAAACATAAATTTTTCTGAACGCGTTAGAACATAAGATTTTCTAATCCAATGATCAAATTTAACTAACTAACTAATTTTGTTACATTTTCATTACAGGAGGGTACATATTAGAAAATGTTTAATGTTAAGTCAACGGAAGTATATTTCGGAGAACTTTTTTATTTAACAAACTATTATCAAAAATGATACGGTAAATATGGTATCTGAATGCAGAATTTATGTAAAAATAAAAATATGTAATCTTCAGAAATGGATATATAAAGATGAGTCTTTTAATTAATATTAATCTAATTTATTTGTATTAAGAAAGAAAAGAAAAAGAAGAACATTAGCTGCATGATTTCCTAGAATTTAAATTCTAAGCTTTATTAATAGATTTTATGTACACAGTTCTTTGAGAATGTTCTAAAAATAGGTCAGGTAACTTAGTATATCATCACAGTGAGAACAAATGCTCCAATATTTACTCTTCCTGTTTTAAGTATCATTTCATTATAGTAGGAACAACATTTATTAGTATAATTATTTGATTTGCGAAGCGAAACTGGAATTAAATGGATTTCAATGGAATTAGAACGCAGTCGGTATTTTAGGCACGATGCCTTTGCTTGAATAACGGTAGCTGTAGTAAATATATTTGATGAAAAGGGTTTTTTGTATACACTATTTTCTTTTAAGAAATAATTGCTCGTTAAATGTAAAATGTTTAGCGTTGTGTGTGCTATGTTCACATATTTAAATTTTACTTTGTTCTTTTTAATTACTTTATAATACTATATTATTGAAAATCTTCAATAATATTATAAAGAGGAACGATTTGTATTTTTGTATGTAACCAACAATCTCAAAAAATTCTGGACTGATTTCAATAATTATTTTTTCATTGGAAAGCAACATTATCACTGAGTAATATTGGCTATATTTATACTTTGCACCCCGGTATTATTCCGGAAACGGGTCCAACTTGGGTAAAACCGCGGGACACTGCTAGTATTGTATAAAGATCTCATTTGGACTTAAGCATCATTTCCTGAAAACTATCCCAATAAGTATGAAGTGGGAATTAATCAAGCTTGTAGGATCCTCCTTCATAATTGGCTTTACATTTTTACAATCAACTTTGGCTTTACATTTAACATAAAGCCAGGTCACCTTCAATACACACACAAACACACACAACTCACTGACAATCCACACATAAAGCACACACAAACCCACACGGACATTTAATATTAATGCAGTAAATATACTAACAAGTAATAACAATAATATGTATGTATAAAAACTAAACATTATTAGACAATGTTAAAGGAGCCAGTCTTCCACAACACAGGGAAACCTTCTGTGGAAGCTGTGCCAATGTAAGTTGTGTAATGTTTTTCAATAAATGTATTTTTATTTATTTTTTTTATCCGTATAGTGGGTAGATATAACGTGGGTAGTCGGGCGAGAACAACGTTCGTTCAATTCAAAAAATATTTCACCGCACGATTAGTTCGTTCTTTATCAATTTCATTATAGTAAATCAGAGCTCATAATTTTTAATGATTAACAAAGTATCACTGGATTTAAAACATTCCACCAGAACACGTGGGCGCGCGCGCACTCTATCGACCCGAACTCATAATGGCCGCCTCCCCAGCGCTCGGTGTTATGTCAGTT
>DWAJ01004582.1:0-12705 GCA_018238005.1 Eurema mandarina
ATGTTAATTTTTTATTAAATAGTTAATTATCAAGTATGCGTACCTATATTATTTTATTTAAAATAATATGAAATTGTTTTTTTAAATTCCAAATTCCTGAAAAGTTGTATCACCATTTATGGGAAACAGCCTGGTGACTGACGTAGGGACAGCAGTATTTTAGTTATTTTCTTTAACCTTTAAGTACCGAACCTTAAATGAATCAATAAATAATATGTATTGTGTATATATACCAACGCAGGACCCATGGCATGACCGGCCTGATTTAATATATGTATCTTACCTTGACCTGCTCAGCATTGGAAGCTTTATATTCACAGTAAGAACATTTGTCCGTCTTTTCGTATCCATGTTTTGCTCTACAGTGCATTAGTAGCAACCTGCGTGTTATGAATTTCTTTCCACAATGCTGAAACATAAACATTCAACTTTTAAATTACGACATATTAAAATTATATTTATTTTATTTAACGACATATTATTATTTATTATTATTATTTGCCGTCATTTTAAATACATCTATTTATAGTACGCGTCACGAATCTTTAGCGTTGAACAAAACCTGCGCAGAAGTAAAAAATAAGGTATCGAGGGGACGGCGCGGCGCGCGGGGCGCGCGATCGTCGGGTGCGCGAGCGTTGATTGGTTGTCCCAGTCGTGTTGTCTTTCTCGCACCAATACGTCAATTACGAGCGCGATTCTACCGATGCGCAGATATTCTCGTCAATCGCTAAACATAAATGACGCGTACTATAACATCTATATTAATCATTAGATACTTTACATTTTTATTTGAAACTAGCGACCCGTCTCGACTTCGCTCGCATATATGATGCATGTATTATACATATTATAAACCTACCTCTTGACTTAAAAAAACCGAATGAAAATTGGTTGTGTAGTTTTAAAGATTTAAGCATACGGACTGACAGAAGAAAGCAACTTTGTTTTATACTATGTAATAATGATACTATATTTGCCTTGAAAAACTTGCTTATAATTTTTTTTTATTTAATTATTTAAAGTAAAGAAGTGTACAAGTTTATAAGGCGGATGTTATCATAAATTCATTTGAGTTTTATCGCACACCCGAGCCGTCGACATATTTAAATAAAAATAAACAATGAACATCACAACACAACATACAATTTGACCAGAAACAATGTGAGCCATTCCTGGTTCATCAGTTCATATACAAACTAACTATTAAAATCACCGAAAGATTGCTCACATTGCCTCTTACATAAGATATTATATTGCAATATAACAAAACTATCTTTTAAATAGTAAATTTGTTAAAACTAATATGAGTAGTAAACATAAATTCTGTTGGTTATACGTAAAATGAAAATTAATTAAATTAAAAAAAATTAAGGCATCCAATTATGAAACACATTACAAGCTAACTAATTGGCTATTCAAGTAATAAAACAAATTTCTTACCTCACACACAACATCGAAACCGGTATGAATCTTGTAATGGTTCCTTAAACTCAGCTTCGAAGTTAATATCTTATGACAGTATTCACATTCTATTTCTTCTCTTTTTCTTTCTTTTCTCTTGTCTAATCCATCAGATTCCTTTGCTTTTAGTGTCCGAACTACATTCTTTTTGCGAACGGCACTCCTTTTCTTCTTATCAAAAGATATTTCTTGACTTTCAATGTCTAAAACATTATCCTCTATAGATTTTACATTATTTTGTTGTAATGTGTCTAATGTTATATCATCGTCGAGATCTTTAAACTCGTTCGTCTCAAAAATATCTAACGTAGATGCATTTTCTAACGTAATACTGTAAGGTTCAGGAAGGGTGTCATTTAATTTATAATTTAACAGATAGCTTTGTGATTCAGCACACTTTTTTTGATATTTAATTGTTGCATTTATAAAACTTATACATTGGCTGCATATTTCTTGCGGTAATGTGTCATTGAATTCAACCTGAAATGTAGTTTGTTAATTTAAAATATATTAAAAAGAAGTAAAGTTTGTGTGTATTTTTGTGTGTAGTAAGGGGGATTGTCTGGTGATCTACTAAATCGATTTTAAAAATTCCTTCACTGATAAAAAGCCACATTCTTGCTGAGTATAATAGGCTATATAACAAACCGAAGGATAATTAACATTATGCCCAACGAAGTGGGCCTGGGTCTGCTAGTATATAATATTGGAAAAAGAAACAAACAGTGTCAACTGTACAGCTCTGAAATATTGAAGTGGTATAAAAGGTAAAGAGGAAAAGCAAGAGAAACTGTGTATGCCTAAGCATAAAAACCTTTTTATCATCTTAATAAGGTAACTAGCTACCTTAACCTTACCTTAACTACCTAAAAACCATGATAAAAAAGTTTTCAACTTGACTTTAAGTAGAATTTAAACAGTTTTCGTACAAAAATTCATTATGAACTATCTCTCTTACAAACATTAAAAGTGTATATTAAATATACAGACAAGATAGTTATTTATTACGACGCAAAATTTGTAGAATAAAATGACGCTATAAAATTTTGTTAACTAGACGTCCACGCGGTTTTAACTGCACAGTTCCTGTTTCCGGGGCAATACCGGGTTATGAAGTATCCTAAGCGTTAATCTAGGGTCTATGCTACCTGCATGCTTAATATCAGTCAAAACTATTACGTAGTTTTCGCGTGAAAGACAGAAACATCAAAACATGCTCGCAAACTTTAACATTTTTATTATTACTAGTAAGATAATTAACACAGACGTAAACAACTAAATATAAAAGAAAATGTAAGTCCTTACCTTTATACCTGTAGTCATTGATATCATATTAGTATATTTTTCATTGTGTTCAGGATATGTAAATATGGGATATAAATTATTCGTATTAAGACACAATCGACAGCATTTTAAGGAAAGTGCACTCATTATATGGTATTTAATTAGAACACGGTTAATTACTTTTACTTTTATAATAACTTTTAGTAATTTTTAGCTGTTTTATTGATTTTTAATTGATATCAATTTAAATGTAAACAATAAACAATAAAATCGAGTTTGAAGTCTGAAGTTTAAAGTTTGACAATGACTGCTGGGACTAAAGGTTGCTATAGTTAAAAAAAATATTTTATGCATGTATTTATTTTTCAGCATTATAAACGCAATTTCGTAAACTTTTAATAACTTCCCAATTAGGGGTACCCGGCTACCCGCCAAAATTCGATCTGGTCACCGACGAATTAAGGAGGAGACGGCCGCACCACAAAGCGGCCACGCGCCCAGGCGGGGTTGCGGAAGATTGCTATCTACGTGCGACGGTGCGTCCTCAGCAAGTCCGCCCCCTGAAAAGTGAAAGGGTGTGCGACGGAACACCGGTGGGTTTTAGTCGGTAGGGCCCTTCTGGCGAGCCCGATCGCAACAGGATTTACCCCCGTAATAAAATGGTCACCAATGAAATAAAAAGTAACTGAGAACTAAAACATTATTATGATTTACCGGAGTAGATAATATTCTACTAAAGCCAAGTAGGTTTTGTATGAAAGAATAACAAAGATATTATAATATTGCATGTTGAAAGAGTCAATTTTTTATTTAATTTGAAATAGGTTATATGTTTTAATACATTCTTTAACACAAATAAGAATAATTACATAGTATAAAACAAAGACGCTTTCTTCTGTCTGTCATTATGTATGTTTAATTTTTTAAATCTTTAAAACTGCAACCGATTTTCGTTCGGTTTTATTGTATAGATAGAATGATTAGAGGGGTTTATATTTATAATGCATGCATAATATTATATTATATGCGTGCGAATCCGAGGTTGGTCGTTAATAAATAAATGAGAATTAAAACATGTAATAAAAAAAATATTTATTTTATATTAATTCACAATTTTCAAGACGCAGTTAAATGTTTGTTGAAAATTGTTAAAGATTATCGAAATTCATAACTTTATAAATTTTGTTTATCTCCTATTATAGTATTATTAAACATATATAATACTATAATAGAAGATAAACATACTTAATGGAAAGAGAATGTAAACTTATTGTCTCTTTCGCTTGAACCAATATGTCTTGCTAGTGAAAGAGATAACATTCTATGAAGCAGTAATATGAAGTTTGTCTCTTTCCAAACATTGATGAGTATTTTTACTGAGTACTTATCATATAAGTGTTATAAGGATTTTATCCACTAAATATTAGTACATTTCTTAACAATATTATTTTGTTGGAAAAACTAATTTTAATAAAAATATAAACTCTATTTAAATTTCATAGTATGAAGAATCAGCATGGCTCGCACAACTCATATTTTTCAATACATTCTATCAACCAACCAACGGGTAATGCTTTAATATGGGCCATATTATACATTGGTTCGTACATATCCTTAAAAATGATATAGTGAGAACAAATTTCTAATTTCCCACCCTTTTTTGCATGATACGGAACTAGCTTCTCAGATTCCGGTATTAATTCAGGATTGGGAACTCTTCTCAGAACTATCCCTCCAGCACCAGTTATAAGTTGAGTTAAAATAGCCTTTGTGAGTACAAGACTTTTTGATATCTCACATTTGCTGATAAAGTTGTGTAAATAGAAGTGACAGCCGTTAAAAATCCCAGGCAATTGCTTATATTTGTTGTAGCGGGCATTTTTTGGACCATTATAAGTTTGATTTCCGATTCCTTTAACTTCATAGTTTTGGAACGATTGTAACTTTTGATCGGTGGACTTAGTCACCCAGTGTGTGGAGACAACCCATAAACCGTTTACCGTAGCTTGTAAAACTTCCACACTAGACGTACATACATCATCCTCTGTATCTACAACTAAATGAGTGACTTTAGCTGTAAATTTAGTTTCTATATGAAGATTACTGTGATGTTTAATTAATGATTTCAATTTATTAGTTACAGTCCGAAATTGGGAGGCGCAGTAAACTCTTAAATCATCCGAGTCTATTTCTGCTTGAGTGTTAGCTATATGTGTGATGTTAATGCCTTGAGTTTGAACTAAATTATCAGCTGCTTCTAGTAATATGTTTTTCATTAATTCTGATGCTAATTGCAAAGGTGTTTCACCTTTGCAGTTTCTAGCATTCAAATCAGCCCCATTCTTGACTAATTCCTCAGCTATTTCTTTGTGATAATATCGTACAGCCTCATGCAATGGAGTCTCGTTTGATGGTCCTGGGACGTTTATGAGTGTGTTGAACTGTAAAAGTATTTTTACGATATCCAGTCTGCCGTTTTGAACTGCTTCATGTAATGGTGTCCAGCCAGCATTATCCTTTGTGTTAGGATTGGCTCCTTGGTTTAATAAATCTGCTATTTTATCGACTTTGCCGAGCCTACACGCTACGTGAAGACTAGTCTCACCTTTCGTGTTCTTTTTTTCGACACCTTTAGTTCTGGAACTTACACTAGATACTATAGATGTATTTAAATCAGTTTTACTCCCAGGCTTCTTAAAATCACTATTGGTAGCAACTTTGTTAGATGTTTTTTTGTTTTCCTTGCCAGTATCCGAATTTTCGCTATTCTTGGCGCGTTTTTTATCTAAAGTTTTCATTTCACGGCAACCTTCAAACATTTTATCCAGTTCCTTGGTTGATTCGATACATTTTTCCAAGTCATCATCGTTGTATGTACTGCAACCTTCTAGAGGTATATTACAGGTTGGACATTTAGTTAAACTAGAAAAATGTTCTGAACATATGATATGAAAACAAGAACTCAATGTGATCGGTTTTACACACATTTGTAGACAAAAGCCACACGTATAGTCTTTTTTCAGCACATCTAGAGCTTTTAAGAATTTAGCCAACTTTTCTGTAGACATTTTTATAAAGTTACAAAAGTATTTTGAATTTGTTTATTGAAACTTTAAAATCTCGTAAAACCGCGGTAAATAAACATCGAATCTATATTCTGTCATCGGAAGTCGGAACACTGTCATTTGTTATAGTCAGATGTCAATCGAATAACATTGACAATCTGTCTATTATTTAAATGAATTATCTATACTGGTTCTAGCTATGCTTAAAAGTAAAATCATTTTAATAATAATTTAATTGAATTTATATAAAATCTGACACAATTTAGAGACAAATTGAACATGCAAAAACTTATAAAATTATTTAAACCCTTCTTAAAAAAAATGGCAGGACACAGTTGGTCATTAAAAGTATTAATTTAGTATTGATTCAAAAGATATATCATAAAGTTCAATTTGAATTTCCTCCTGGGATTTGAGCCTTATAATATTAGTGTAGATACTAGATGTTGAATAGGGATTTTTTTCTTTTTAGACGTCAATGAAATAAGAATCAATTACAGAAAATTTAAGTATATTTCTCTTATATATAAGTTATAAGTTTATATACTATAAATAAATACAGAATGCATTTTTATTCCTTTAATTTTATAACGATTTCATTAGTAAAATTCTTAAAAGGGACGCATGAGGCCTCTTCTCAACCTTAATGAGATTTCCTAACTCGTAACCGGTCAAAGAACTTGATATACACATATACATAGTTACAAATCACTATATTTGACATGAAGGTCATGTTCCATTTCAAAATACTATTATAGGTCGCGTCACGAATCTTTAGCGCTGAACGAAACCTGCCAAGAAGTCAAAAATAAGGTATCGAGGGGACGGCGTGGCGCGCGGGGCGCGTGATCGTCGGGTACGCGAGCGTCGATTGGTTGTCCCAGTCGTGTAATCTTTCTCGCACCAATACGTCAATTACGAGCGCGATTCTACCGATGCGCAGCTATTCTCGTCCAGGGCTAAACATCCGTGATGCGACCTATACAAATATTTTGTCTCCGTGGGGTCAAGGACCTTTGCAGATTTTAGTACGCTTTTTTGAACTACCCTCCAAAAAACTTTAAAGCTGCACCCTAATTATAGGCCCGTGCTGATCGTCGGGTAGTCCGTGAACTCGTCTCGTATGTGCGCGCACCTTATTCGGCTTTTCGAACCGGTGGTCACACACTGGACAGAGATAGCCATATCTTTTGCCCGTGTGTGCATTGTGCTTGTGTATTTGAAGGAATTTCTTCGATTTGAGCCTTTTTGGACACATGTCGCACTGAAAAATTATTAAAATTCTGTAATTAATTTTTTTAAATTATAACGGGTTCATAATTAAAAGGAATAAAATGCAACCCCTTATTTATTTAAAACGACGAAAAAAATTTCATAATCGTATAATGCTATAAAATACTATACACATTTTTAAACTGGTATTAAAAAATAAAACTGCAAAGTTTTTGAACTAATAGCAGTATCTAGGGAACGGAGGAATATGTTCCTTTTTAAATTAACAATTATACACACACACATAAAAAATAGGAGCATATATATAAAGAAGAGTAGCTTTTTTAAATAAGGACTTTAATTCATTTAAATTTCGTTCCAAAATAAGCTTCTTAATATCTAGAGTAAAATTATAAATATATGCCCATTGGGTTTTATTGAGAAAACTTATGATATTGACGAAAATTGGTCCTTCGAGCAGGAACACAAATGTACACTACATTTGTGCTACAAAGGACTCTGTCCACTATACAGTATCATACTATGACCGTGCTATGAACGTGTCAGGCAAAAAAATATTCTCTGTATTATAGAGTATGAGAGCTTGCTCTAGTGCATAGTAGAGCGCATCGTGTTTCTTGACGTGTCTAATACGTTCATAGCACGATCATAGTATGATACGTAGCAATGGGTGGATGACCTTAATATCTATTTTTTATGTGACCGTAGGCATAAGGCAACTGAGCAAGTTCCCAAGCAAGTGATAAGTTTATCTTTTTTGAGAAAAAAAGTCTTTAAATCTTAAAAATAAGGCCGATGTTTTTCTGGAAGGCTAAGTGGTCCAGGCTAAATAGACCTGTATACTAACATTAACCTTTTTCCACCAGCCAAGTACCCACCTGGAAGTTCTTCTCTGGCAGATGGATAGCTATATGCTGAACTAAGTTGGACCGTCTATGGAAAGTGGCTCCACAGTGATCACATATATAGGGTCTCTCCCCTGTATGCCTTCGTTCATGGATCGTCAGTGCCTCTTTAGTAGCAGCACTGTACTCGCAAAACGCGCACTTGTGGATCCGGCCAAGACCGTGTCGGGCGCGCTTGTGCTCTTGTAGTTGGTTGTTGTTGCGGCAACGTTTGCCGCACGACTGAGGGATATCATGATTTAATGTTAGAAAAATTTTGCAGGTAAAATTTAAGGATAGTTAGGTGCAATAGTAACACAACTGCTGTTCGGCCAAATGTAGTAGGTTTGATTCCAACTATCCTCTGGGTGTTAAGGGTTAAGTAATTACAAAAGAAAAGTTTGTGGGTAATGTATCCTATCCTAATACTATTTGTACATATTTATTCGTTTCTTGCCAGTTGTTTTATGTAGTAAATGCTTTCTGAACTGGTGGTACATAATTATTTTGTTATTCTATATTCAAAAGTGTTGTTATGTGTAGCCTTGTTGAATAAGAAATATTAAACTTCATTTAAAAAAAAAGGGAAAACAATATTGCACATATAAAAATCAGTACATACATCTATAAAGCTATGCGATCGATTATTATGCAGTTTTTTTAGCAGACAAAGTGATTCTACAAGAAAGTTTGTGTATAATACAAGCATAAATATGGCTTAAGCCGTGTGGCGCAGCTAGTACTATAGTAACCGTCAAAAATGTTTAGCGATTGACGAGAATAGCTGCGCATCGGTAGGATCGCGTTGTAATTGACTAATTGGTGCGAGAAAGACAACACGACTGGGACAACCAATCACCGCTCGCGCACCCGACGATCAAGCGCCCCGCGCGCCGCACCGCTACCTCGATACCTTATTTTTGACTTCTGCGCAGGTTTCGTTCACCGCCAAAGATAATTGACGGTTACTATACTTACTTCACAAACACAATAATTTGTGTGAAATCGCATATGAGACTTGTATGTTGCTTTCATCCGGAACTCTTTGCTGCATATGTTGCATTTAAATATTGTTGCTACTGGCATTTTCGTCCTTTTGCTTTTAGATAGCGCTGGTTTCTGTAAATTATTTGAGATCACAAATTTGTATAATATACTAAGTGTATGTCTATGGATGCCTTTGGTCAAGATTAAAAGGTTTTTAAAATAATTAATTTAAGAGTATTTGAGAATTAATCATATTTTTATTATAATTTTTGATTTCGGATAAATTTTATTATTTGCTAAACTAAGACATATCTTCCTTTGAATAAAGATATGTACTATTGCAATTTGATTTTAGATTTGTTTAAAAGGAATTATTCTGTTATACATAGTATTTGGGTAATTAAAACTGTTTATGCGAGAAAAGTAGGAATATTTTTTTCATTTCGGTCACAGCGTAATGTTATACCTATATAGCATAGTGTATAAATACATGGACGATCTCTCGAAAATACAAAATTTGAATGTAACAAACAAACTCTTTAGGTTTTTATATTAATTGATTAAATTCAATCCATACTTAATATTATAAATGCAAAAGTAACTCTGTCTGTCTTTCCATCACGCTAAAACTAAAACTGCTCAAACCGATAAGAACGAAATTTGGTATAAAGAGGGTCTAAAGCCTGGGGAAGGACAAATGTTACTTTTACTCAACTTACTTTTACTTTAAATCACCAACCACACCAGTGACACCAGTGAACCAAATTTCATTACAATTTTTCACTGCCTAACGGCTGAACCAATTGTAATGAAATTTGGTTCACAGATGGTCTAGAGCCTGTGATAAACATGCTACTTACTACTACTGCTTACGACTACTTTTTATATGGAAAAAGGTGGAAGGGGGTTCAAAGTTTATATGAAAGTCGCGGACAGAGTTGCGGGCAACAGCTAGTAGTATATACTTAAAATTATTTTAACCTTAATAACTTTTAATTTTTTAGGTTTCTGTTCAATATAGTCATCATTTTGAAAATCATCTTGATAGCAATTATAATCGTCATTATTTAAAATTTCTATTTCTACTTTAGGTCTGTTCCTTTTCTCCAAACCGATAAAAGCTGTGTGTTTTCTTCCTATAAGCTTTTTCAAAGCTTTACGGCTTGTTTGCCGGAACTTTAAAGCTATTTGCAACATTTCCAGACATTTGCTGCAAATCTTTTGTGATAAACCATCATTGTATTGTATCTGAAAGTAATAAAAATTATATTTTAGCATTAAAATAAACAATGTTGTTATGTCGCCCTCAGTGCTGGGTTAAATGCTGGCTCAGCACAGCACCCACATTTATTACTTTCCCACACAAGAATGTAATTGTTGTTTTCTTGGAAGTAGTTTTAAGCTAAAAATCTATCCCTTATATTATTCCGTCTATAAGTTTAACTATATAGTATAAAGCAGTCGCTTTTTACGTCTGTCTCTATGTATGTTAAGATCTTTAAATCTATACAATGTATTTTGACGCGATTTTTTAAATGGATAGAATGATTCAAAAAGACGGTTTATACGTAAAATATATGCATCATATATGCGTGCGAAGCCGGAACGGGTCACTTGTAGAATATAAAAGAAGTATGCATTTCAACAAATGAAAAACCGATTGTAAATTACCTCAAGACCAGTTATAAGTTTAAGATCGTTAGAACGTTTTTTTCTAGATTCTTTACTTATAAATATTGATTTCAAGTTATCTGTAGATAGGCACGTTCTGCAGCATTCAATAGGTGCTGAATTCTTCTCAATTTGTTGCTGTTTCGCTGCCCGATATTGCATTCTACTAGACATACGATTCAACATCATAAGAACGGGTAGCATTTTTATTTTCTGACTTAATTGCTACATAAATAATAATCACTGCGATAGAACTAAGTGTTAACTTGGAAATTCAAGAAAGCCTATTTATTTTTATTTATTAATACTTTGTAAATAGTAAAACTTTCATTAATTCTACAATACATTTTGTTTCGATAAAAACGTAAACAATAACAAATGTCAAATACAACACAACTGACATTGACAGCAACAATAACCACAGGTGAATAATATAGCTTTTTTTTTCTTTTTTGACGGGGGGAAATCCTCTTACGGATACCGCGTCCTCCTCGGGGGAGAAGGAGGCGGTTATGTTGGACTCGCCTTTAAAGGGTGTACCGGTGCACTACTAATTACCGGTCCACTACAGTACTAAAACCCACCGGTGTGTCGTCGCGCACCCTTTCAGGGGGGCGGATCTGCCGAGGACGCACGAAGCAATCGTCCGCAGGAAGTGAATAATATACCTGTTACCTAGTTTTTCGTTATAGTATACTATAATATATTATAGACAATTAACAAATGTTTTTCTTTAATTTAAAATTGATGGAAATGTCGCACTGTGCTCTGTAATTGAAAAACTAGGATAGAAATTAGAAACTACATAAATTGCCATAATTAAAAACTTTAACAACGCAAGAACAGCAACCTGAAATTTTTTTTAGGTTGCTGTTCTTGCTAAAAAACTTAGCTCTTTGAATAAAACACAACTATCTCACTTAACTTTTATTTACATACAGAATAACAAACTTTGCGCGATTTGAGGTCCATTGTTGATATGATTACGTATTATTAATAATTATGTATCTATTAATTAAATTGGGAAAATTATTGACGAGAAATTTAATCACATTTTTTAAATAACAACTAATTTGTAATAATTACATACGTATTTAACAGCACAGACTGTTATCGTTACATTTCGAAGTGATATTTATGGAATAAAAATTTTTTAACAAACACTGATTGGGTTTGCCAGAAAGCGAGAAACCCGGGATTGTAGTGGAATTTCGTATCTTGTCACTTACCTAATAAGTAGTAATTAAAATCATAATAATAAGGAGAGGTACACTCCTTTAGAGTACCAAAGAACATTTACGATTTTATTTGAGCACTTTTTTTGTCGTCGTAATTAATCGCGTATGACAAAATAAACAGAATAGTCTCTTATATGATATTTTAATCTGGCAACTCCAGTCTCCAATTCTTAAGAAAGAATATTCTATTACATTTACATTAAACTCAACACTTTATTAATTTAAAATAATTATTGTCATGGTAAGCGTGTAATGGCACGTGAATTTGATTACTTAAATAACACTGACACAGACGACTACAAAAATAGATGAACGCATTAAATACGTAAAATAATCTGCACATAAAACGAGAAAATTCCATAAACAAGAGGGAAAAACCAAATTGACGATTTACGGCGACGATTATATTGTTATTATATCACGACTCTTATTTATAGATTTATCTTGTGTTAAGCTATTAACGAAACAAATGTGCTTATCGACTTTTGCAGTTGGCTGTACTGTAATTTTCACGAATATCGTAAAATCGGTGACCGTTTGCGATACTCAATATGTATTTCGATACTTCAAACCCCCCTTTATTTAAAAACCTCTCATGTGTAAAATAACCCTCTTATATAAAACATATTTTAAATAATTCAAAACCCATGTTCAAGAACCACATAATCAAACGTCAATCAAAATGTAAAAAAGCGCTACTTTTACCACTTATTATTCATTACTTGCAAACTGCTAACCTATTATTGATTAATAGGCTAGTTGCCACTATTTTTATTATTTGCTAGAACGGTTTATTACGGTTATATTACACCATAAAAAAATTATGAAATTTTTTTGAAGCCCCTATCCTAATATATTTTAAATTAAAAAATTATATTT
>DWAJ01004583.1:0-12703 GCA_018238005.1 Eurema mandarina
TAGATTTTCAATTAATTTTTTTTAAATTAATAAATAAAGAACAAACAATAACTAACGATGAACAATCAAGAACAAACGATGAACAAACGACTTATTAGTAAAATAGTCGAAAATTAGAAAAAAAAATTATTTTTGCGGGGCTATCTTCTGTGAGCCCACTTGTCATATTATGTGAAAGTCGAAAGACTAAAAAGTATTTAGAATAAAACTTCTACTTATAATGATAAAATATTATAACCTTTACGCAAAATAGAATTATGATTCATCTTATGTTTTCATTAAAAGTTAAGCCCATATAATTATATATTGTTATTATATACAGTCGACTATCATTTAAAATAGATGTTATGTAAAACCTGTAAATTGAAATAAAAAAAAATCTGGTGCTGCTGTATTACAGAGAATAATAATGTAATACAGAGAAAATAGAAAAAAATATTTTTTTGAACTTATTCTAATTAGTCACAGATAACTGTAGGACATAGATTAAAATAACGAACTGACATCTTGAGTGTCGAATTGACATTATCACTTTGGCATGGTATCGCCGAAAATCTATCAATAGGGAGGAATATTATAAATCTTGTTAATTTACAAGTTAATCTTGATATTTAACCATGTCCGTGATGAAGGCTAATATGCTGGTAAATCTGATTATATATTTTTTAAACAATTTGATCAAATATATACATTTATTTAACACATTACGTAATCTTATCAGGTGCGCTCTCTAAGCACGACGGCGAGTGCTGCGCAGATGGTAAAAGCACCTATTCAGGTTTTCGGTCTGCATGGTCGTTACGCTACAGCCCTATACTCAGCGGCCACTAAGAACAAGACTTTGGACAATGTCGAGAAGGACTTATCTCATTTCCTACATTCGATTCAAAGCGATCCTAAGCTTAAGGAATTCATCCTCAATCCCGTCCTCAAGAGGAGTATTAAATCAGAGGCATTGAAATATGTAGCCTCTAAGGTAATAACTAAACTTTCATTATGATTTAAATGTTTTTTTTTGTTAGGTATGTGGGATTTAAAGTCATTCGAATCAGGATAAAAAATAAGAAAAGAAAAGAAGAATTTCAATAATTGATTAATTATTGTAATTGACTATTCTAACAGTAATATAATTTTTTTTTTTAAATGTGTTGTTCTTAAATATTAAAATTTTATAGTCAATTGATTCTATGAAAACTTCATCTTTAATTAGGTTTAAATTTTACAGAGGGAAAGAATATAAAATTATCTAATGTTTGAACCACATGAAAAATTTACTTCAAAATGGATTAATTTACTCTACTATCATTACTTAATCAATTGTAAATAATTTGTCTGATTGTGTTTTGAGACTGACAAATTAATCTTTAAAATAACAGACCAGCATGTCACCAACCACAAGCAACCTTCTCTGCTTGTTGGCTGAAAATGGCCGCCTCAACAAGCTAGAAGCTATCATTAATGCTTTTAAAATCATCATGGCCGCTCACCGTGGGGAGGTCACTTGTGAAGTGATCACTGCCAAGCCTTTAGATGCTGGACAGAGGCAGAACTTGGAAGCAGCCCTTAAGGTAATACAATAAAAAATATTTTATTTTACGATTAAGTGGTGGGTAAACTGATCGTGGTTGCTTCTCGAATGAATAGACAATGGTTCCTTTAGATGGAAAGTGGTTGTTCTCTTATTTTTAAGTTCAATGCTGCAATTAGTTCAAGAATTTCCTTGACTGTGTATGGTCTCCTTCATCAGATTAACTGCAGACCTTGATAATAACCCAAATGGGTGCAAATCAGATCTACTTCAGAGTAATGAAATTGTAGTGTTTTCATAAAATGCTTAATGAAAAATTTATAAATGCACTAGTCGTCCCTACAATTTTTGAAAGTTTTCCTCGATTTCTCTGGCCTGTCGTCATCAGACCTGGAACCAGGTCAGGAAACCTGTGAAATATCATCTTTCAAACAAAAAAAGAATCATCAAAATTGTTTCATAAACAACAACACAACAATGACAATGTTAATAGTTCTTCGTAGATAATTCTTTTCCTTGTATATATGAGTTAGTAGGACAGCTATACATAAAACATATCCTTAAAGGTCAAATGTCTTTAACATTGATTCTTTAAATATTTAATTTCAGAAATTCCTTAAAGGAAGTGAGACACTCCAGCTTACAGCTAATGTGGACCCCTCATTGATTGGAGGCATGATTGTATCAATTGGAGACAAGTATGTAGACATGAGCGTCGCCAGCAAAGTGAAGAAATACACAGAACTAATCAGTGCGTCAGCTTAAATTATAGGAAGATAGTAAGAATACAGTGTAGAAAATACAGTTCTCTTCATGTTATCAAAAATAAAAATCAGTGCATATTGTATTTGTTTTACTTAATATTAGCCTTGCTTATTGTTACTAGTGTGGCCCGCAACAGCTTTTAATGTGCCAATTGTTATCAAAGTTGTGAAAACAATTCTTATGCTAGTTTAACTTAATACCTTGAAAGTTCTTTCAAACCTTTCTCTACATCCTTAAACATTTCTTAAAAACAGTATACATTGCTATGTATTACCTGCTGGTAATAAGGATAAGAAATATACTTTTATTTTAACATATTGCTGTAACATGCAAAGCTTTATAGATGTATGCAAAGTTCTTTTACCATTTCCCAATTAAATAAAAAAGATAATTTAGTTACTTGTTTCACAATGAAAAACAAATCCAAACTGAGGTTTTGAGCATGTAAAAGAAACACTAAACTTCCGTAACTTATTTATTATATCTATGAATGTTCAAACAAACAAAACTGTGTCCTCTGCACACAATTAACAAAAATATAACTCTTAATGTAAGAAACTTATTATAGTTTGTAAGATCAACAAAAATTTCGAGATCTGAAAATTGAGATCATGTTTTGACTTAATTATTTATATGTAGTCGAGGATTATCCTTCGGTGGGGGCTGCTTCACCTTTGAGTAGAGCATTTTCTGCCTCGAGTTCTGCGATACGAGCTCGCGCTGCTTCTAGCTCGTCATCACCTCCCTCTGTACCTAAATGTTTTCTAACATACTCCAAAGCATCTTCTGGTTTATCGGGCTCTTCATACAAACTTACGAGGACTTTCGTTAAAGCGTCCATTACACCAGCCCGTTCTAAATACCGACGGAATTCTTCTCGTTTTGAATCAATTGGCTATAAATATTTAAGGTTATTAAAAATCCAGATATTTACAAAATCTCACCAAAGCGTAGGTAGTTTCTATTCTTAAGAAATAAAAATATTGTTTGTGTATACAATATCTTACCTTGTACGATGACATTTTATACGATGTTGGATATAATGAAAAAAATTGCAATCAAATAGCGCGATATATTAAATTATAATAAAGTGTAACAAAAATGTTCAATACTGAGTTGCTTTTTATTATTTGTTACAAAATAATCTAACTTGAATACTAGATACCTACACAAAATACAAATCAACTTGAAATCTACGAATGTCATTGAAATTTGATTGTCATTTCTCTAGTTCATGGTAATAAAAATAATGTTGCCATATGAATTATATTGAGTATAATATTATTATTTTATTTTTATTATGATAGAAAATGGCGATTTTTATCTTCCACGCTAGGATGGCAAAAAAAGCACCAAACGTTTAATGTATTTTGCAGGCTGCAATTTACACCTTTTTAAATTAGATAAAAAAACTGAAACAATAATGTATTCAAGTACTTTTTTTAACATTTTTAGATGTTTATAAAGTAAAGTGCTTTTTGAAATCTTTGGAAATAATAATAAAAATCATATTGGATATTAATAGTTTTATTTATTAAAGTTAGTTTACAAGCTAATTAGCAATAAACAAAATACTTCAAGCTAGTGTATACAAATTATGTATTTTTTGTTAAAATAAAATGTGACCAACATGAATAAACTTAAATAGTTCAAATGCATCAATGAAAATTATTATGTTAAGAGTTAAATTATGATTCATCGTCACTTCCTGCAGGTGCTTTAGGCTTGGGTCCACCAGCCCTCTTAGCCATAATAATTTGGTCAACTTTAAGGATTGTGGAAGCTGCACCAACAGCATATTTAAGGCCCCAGTATTTCAAAAGATACAAGTCCAGAACACCCTTCTCTTTCGCATCACATACTCCATTGTTTTCAGAATCGATGTCAAAGCCAACAAGCTTTTGGTTGTCCTATAAAAATATATTAAATGTTAGTTTCCAATGATATTAACATAACTAACAATTATATTATACATTGAATTAAAAAAAATATGATTGAACAAGTTATTGCATGAGAATAAGATTACTTTCTTGAACAAAAATATTTTTGTGTTTGTACAAAGCACTTTGTTTGGAGCAGTTTTCTTTTTGATTTATAATATATTATATACCCTGTGAGCTTTGTAGATATTATTGACGACTTCAGTAGCATTAGCACCAGAGTTATCAGCGAGAGCCCGTGGTACACTCTCAAGTGCAACGGCAAATTTCCTGACTGCATACTGTTCTAGACCAGGTAATGTGTCTGCATATTGTAAGAGCTTCTGAGCTAATTCTATTTCTGTTGAACCGGCACCAGCCAAGAACCTGTAGATAATTAACATAAAATATATTAGTCTTTGAAATGTTTTACAATACGAATTTGAATGTACAACTTTCTTGGAAAGTCTGTAAATGTTGCAGTTTTAGTTATTTAAAAATAAAAAATAAGTATTTCATGTACCTTCCATCTCTAGCAATACCCTTGAAAGTATTTACTCCATCATCAATAGCCCTTTCAATATCATCCATATAGTTATCTGTAGAACCTCGGATAACCACTGTAGCAATCCGGGATTCAGATGATTCCATAGAGAATACCACGACCCTGGTGTCTCCGAGTTCATCTACACGCACTGTATCACAGTATCCCAACTCTTCTGCAGTAGGTGTTGTGAGTCTAGGTAAAACCTGATAAACAAATTTTTGTATTATTTTAAAACATCATATCTACTAAATTTTGAAAATTTAGACTAATTATATATTTTTTAATACTCACAGTAGCATTAACAGTTCTGGCGACACGGCGTAAGTCAAATTTGGAGTTAAGACGCACAGCCATAATTCCAAATTTGTTCAAAAAGTGTAAAGCCATGTCACCAAATTTAGCACCAGCTACAACAACCTTAACACCTGACTCAGCAATATCCTTAATCTGTTTCTCGAGGAGAGATTCTTCGCCTTTACTGAAGTTGAGTAGTTCATCTGCAGACTTAATGAGTACTGTTCCTTTGGTCTCAGTTTGTGTGATATCAACAGGGCAGGAGTATACAGCGATTTTAGCTTTTGTAGCATGGTTCACTTCACCTTCAACTTCACGTTTGAAAACCATTCCAGAGAGGACTTCTGACTGGAGGAGACCAGCTCCTAGGATCTGAAATATTCACATGTTTAAATTATATATCAATATATTGTGAACTTAAATACACTATACAATGAAGAAAACAAGCTAAGCTACTAAACTTTAAGAAAAAATAAATTTTAATAAGTGTAAAACTATTACCTTGCAAATTCTGACATTGTCAACATTAAAAGTGTTTTTTTCTGGTAAGATAGCTATGCAAGCCTTAGCAACTAAGCCAGCTATAAAATCTTCATTGCCATATTGCTTAGACATTATAGACGATCTGATGCCCTTAACAACTTCATCATAGTTCTTGCAGTCTTTAATTTCATGTGCAACTAGGTCTGGTAGAATTTCTAAGCATTTATCAAGTGCTTTCTCATAGCCATCAGCTATTTCGCTTGTGGTCACTCCAAGGCGCAACAGTTCCTCAGCTGCTTCTAATAAGGCTCCAGATATAACAATAACAAAATTTGTTCCATCACCAACTTCAGAATCTTGCATTTGACTTGCCAGCACCATTAATTTAGCTGCTGGGTGTTCAACATCTAACTCACGGATAATTGTACCCGCATCACTTGTAATGAATTGCTTCTCAATGTGATTAATAATCAATTTGTTCATGCCATTTGGTCCATAAGCAGATCTCACACTTTGTGCGAATTGCTTACAAGCATTTATATTACGATACACTGCTTCTTCTAAGCCAGAGAACATCTAAAAATATTATTGAATTTTTTTAATAGAGTTATGATCAAAATCTTAAACGTTAATAAGGCCTCAGGTGTATAAAGTTTATATAAATAATAGGTAAATAATCTATTTATATCCTAACTTGAAAGTGTTCGTTACTTCGTGGTGTTTATATGATATGAAGGAGGAATATAAAAAAATACGAAACAGTCATGTTTAAGGTAAATGTTATTGAGTGTATCATTTAAAAATAGAAAGAAAAAAATTATTGGCCTTAGTGTAATGTTACAATTTTCGATAAAATTTAACTAAATGTAGTCATATGGCCTGCCGCACATGACAGTGGATTTAAACAGCATTTGGATTTTGGTTAGAATTACAACAACTTACCCGCGCACCATCTTTTAACATTTGGGGAACCCCAGGAGCTTTTGGAATATGAAGTGCCATTTTTATTTGAATATAGTTTAGTTTATAATTTTAGTTTTCTTTCAATAAATATAACAAAAATCGAACGAAACCGCACTGTTGAATAAACCACAGACAATATTTGATAGACAAAAGACATTAGTCATTACAGATTACGACAAAAGAAAAAAATGCACGGGTTAAGTAAAATAACCATAGAGTAAAAAAAAATTAATACACAAAATTTACCAATATGCTGTTGGTTAAAATCTTCTTAATCTTCGGGTTTCCTATTATACGATTTTAAATTAGTGTTATTAAGGGACAGACCGGAAAAAAGGGGTTTCAACTTAAAAATACTTGGTTGGTCCAATGATAACCATGACCCTCATCAGTCAAGAAACGACTGTGAAGAAAATTTTTTTCTTCGATTATTAAACGTAAAATTAATTAATTAATACCGAGATAAGTATACAAATCAAGAAACACTTCTTACTATAACTGCGCTCAAGTCAGCGGAAGATACCGCTAATGATTCTAATTGGCCATTTTTCGCAATCTACAATGATATTATAGTTAATAGATATTATGTTATACACCAACAAATCAACCGAAAAAAGTGTTCCGCGCAGCAGCGGCAACACACATACATTAGACAAAACGATAGAAAATAGATAAATTTTAAAACCAACAAGAAAAAAAGAGATAGTTAGTTTTGTCAGTTGCGCGTGAAAGCACTGGCAACCAATCATCTAAAGGTAAGACGTCCTAATTAGGATGTTTTTGCGTCTTCCAAATTTTGCACTTATCTATTTAATATAATATCATTGGCAATCTAGATAAGAACCATAGTTGAACTGTGACTTATTTTTTAATAATATATCGTATATATATATTATCACTAGCTGTTGCTCGCGACTCCGTCCGCGTGGAATATCATATAAACTTTCCCTTCCCCCCTTATAACCCTTTTTTCAGTTAAAAAGCAGCCTATGTTTTATCTCAGGCTCTAGACCATCTGTGTACCAAATTTCATTACCATCGGTTCAGCGGTTTGGCCGCGAAAGCGTAAAATTATAAAACGTTTCAACCCCTCGCGCAACCTTTTGGGGGTTAATTTAAAAAAAAGTAGCCTATGTCCTTTCCCAGGCTTTAGACTATCTTTGTACCAAATTTCGTTCTAATCGGTTTAGTAGTTTTAGCGTGATCGAAAGACAGACAGACAGACAGAGATACTTTCGCATTCATAATATTAGTACGGATAAGAATATCGGTGTCGTTTCAAGTGATATCCAAAATAGTAGGCTTTTAAATTCGTCTGAAAAATATAAATGATCGTATTATGGCAAAAAAATTGCAAATTTCCTATTATGGCTAGAAAGTTTTATTAGGAAATTTTGCCTTTTTTTTTCTGTAATGGATGAGAACTCAGTAGGGTTTTCCCCTGATGGTAAGCTTATAAATAATCGCATAGCTAATTGCCACTCGGATGCGTCGCCGGCCTTTGGAACAAGTGAAAGGAAAGAATTTGTAAGAAATAGCAATGACATTTAATATAATATAATTGAACAAACAGTAATAAAAAATGTGAAAGGAAAAATGGGCCCTTAATGCTGGGTAAATGATGAAATGTTCCTTGAGTTTATAGTTTTATGTTGAACTCAGAATACAGAATTCAGTATTCTGAGATGTTGAAGGTTGGTACTACCCGAGACACAATTATAGAGAAACTTCTATGTTAGTGAGAAATTAATTGTAAACATAGACGTAATGTAGTAACAAAAAACCAAAGTGTTTCTAAAATACTTTATTATACGAAAATACAAAGACACGACGATATATATACATTTTTAATACATAAAAAAATTAAAGTATCTGAGTAGAAAATTAGATGTGATGTTATCATGATACATTTTTAAATTTAAATCTACTTGAATACTTTGAATGCAGTCAGACAACTTTTTCACTGTTGAGAATTTTCTTACGCCAATAACTTCTTAAACTATCTTATTAATTAAATTTGCCAACACGAGCGTCTTTATGTAGCACAATGAAATTCAAATATTGTTTGTGAATTACATTTTAAAAACTAAACATAGTACGGGGGATATACATTATTAGAATATTATGTACAGCACATATTTTATACTATTTTATATACCAGCCTAAAACGGGCATACAAAAATTTGCGTGGAAATAATGAACGATTCGAATTTATTTTTATCTAACATATTTTTTAGACTAATACTTATATTTTGTGCAGGCATTTAATTGTCTGAATTAGATTCGTCTTTGGTTATATTTCATGTATGTATTAAACACAATTTTCAATGTGTTCGTATAAAATCCTTTAAGGCCTGACAACTTTAAATTCATACCTAAGTATGATCTAAAGTTAATATACCTAAGTATATTTCAAACAATACAATAAATATATCGTTGCTCCATTAAAATAACATAATTGTGTATGATGGTGATATTTTAAGATACTTTTTACAGATTTTGATAATTTATACATATTCGAGTTGCTTAATAAAGAATATTGCTGTCTGAACCAACTCTTAAAAATGAAAGAAGAATTTATCTTCTTTCTAACGAAAATCCATCAAAGAATCTTTAGATTTCTCATATATAAGAAAAAAATATATGAATAAGTACATAGCGACTTATATTAATAAAACTAGAGTGAGATTTATTCTTCGTAAATTAAACGTGTATATTAAAATAAAAGTAAAAATTAAAATGCATATTTAAAGCCAAACAATGCAATAGAAAAAATACATATTCTAACTTCTAAAATCACAGAAAAGCAAAATCACTTTTAAACATAAAACATACGAATTTTAATACTGACAATTTAAAACCTATTAATTATTATGGAATAATTGAACCATCCCTGATGTTCCTTTAAATAAAAAATTCGGCCTTCATAAAGTTCAATGAACTTTTTTAACACATTTCAAAATTTTATAATATAAGCATTTTTTAATATCAGTCTCCATACTTCCATTTTATTTCGTTATATCGAATTGAGATCAATTTTAGCAATTTTGTTAATTCGTGTAAAATAAAGAAAAAAAAATAGCCTCATTTTCCGCAGCAGAAATTATTTAGAACACTTTTACGTGTGTTTTATTATATTGCTATTAACTTTATGAATTTTATTTAAATAAAAAAATCTTATACATATTGGTATACGGATTATATCTATAAGGTCACAGCTCATTAGAGCCACCCGGCACCCACTCCGCACCGCCTCGTTGTACGGCGTCCACTCATTGTCGGGTCCACGGGTACTGGGTAGACGCCGCATTATCACCAAAAATTGGCGCGATCAACCAGCGGACCCAGCGGGGTCAACGCGTGAACGCCGCGTGGTCAACGCCAAGTGGACGTGGATTCAGGATTGGTCCACGAATTTTCGAATAATAAACGCATTGTTTTCGCATGCTTCAATCATTCCGCAATCATTCGCGGGCTGCGCGCGGACCGCGCGGATTATTTTTTATTTATTTATGACAGCGGCGAGCCGGTGACGTTCCGGAGTTGATGTAGTGAGCGCATACCCATACAAATCCATATCAAGAATACTAACCGCTTGAGGCGAGGCGGAGTGGGTGCCGGGTGGCTCTAATGAGCTGTGACCTATATGCACCCTTAATATATTTCTTTAAATCTATGTTATTAAATTCAATAGCAACTAAGAAACCTTAAGTGCAAGAATAGTGTTTACATACTATCTAAACGAAAAAAAAACATTTCCAATTTAATCTACAAAAATAATAATTTTAAAACAATGCTTATTCTGTGTGTTTCTGCCAAAAATGGAATGCTTACTTTAGGAAAAGAATTACAAGCGTAGTTGAATTTCTGTCTAATTAAACTATGTATAAGAATATTTCTATACGAAGTACTATAGTATTAAAATATTCTAGTAGTCATATTATGCTAGTCTATTTCATTAAATGTAATAATGTAGAGCAAGTTCTAAATGTGTAATTATAAAAGACACCGGGGAAATTTGATAGTATGGCAATGCAATTGTTTAAAATCGTTTTTCAAAAGAAGTACGAAGGCGAACGAAAGGTGCCACGAATTGAAAACGAATACTTTATTTTTTAGTAAAAATAATATATGTATAAAATCATTATACACATTTATCCCTTGATTCAGATCATAGAAATTATATTGTATTATAATATGTCGAAGCATTTTAAACGTAAAATATTTTAAGATTTTTGGCTAGAGATAAACTTTATACCGCCGATTCGCCAATGCGGGCAAGTGGTTGAGTACCACAAGCTTTTATAATTATAAACAATTTTTTGTTGCGCTGAATATCAGATGTGTCAGTAAAGTGAAAACTCTCGATTGATTCATTATTAGCAATAGTGGCAAAAGCTGTAATATAGATAACCAATCATTGCCTTGTTTGTATACCAGAGACAATATGCAAAGATCTCGCCACGATAACGACGGTGACTCCGGCGCTACATGTATTGAGCATTATATGCGGTTTGTCTGAACATTACACGCTTTTACTACGCTACTCTAACATATTTTCACCGCAAATCAATTAAAATTACAACCTACTATAGGTTGTTATAACGTTAATCTCCAAAAATAAATTTGACACAGTTTTGATTAGTTTTTTTTGTTTAAAATTTCACGTTTTCCTCAGAAATAGATGTATTGATCAATGATCACTATTACGGGTGGCCCCAGTGACGATATAGGCGAGCAGGTGCTGCGCGGTGTATCAGATGACGTGCGCGGGCGGCGGCACGGCGACGACGGCGGCGCCGGCGCGGCCGGTGCTGAGCGGCGCGAGCTTGCGCCAGCAGTTGGCCTCCGCGTCGTACACCTCCACCACGCACAGGTACTTCACGCCGTCGTACCCACCTGCACGGTGAAAAAAAACGGGAATGTCCTATGATATCATTGTAATAAACGATGGTCGTTATCATGATTGTTATAGAAATTTAGATACAACAGTGGGTACTTTGACACGTACGTCTTTTGCGTACACATAAATTTTTAACTATACCTGTACTATTTCCTGATTTGGTATGTTTCTATCATAAAGACGACTGTTCTAGCACCATATAAATCTTTTGCGTATGGCGTGTGGTGCCCGAGAGGATACAAAATGTAAGGACGAAATGTTTGTTGACGCCTGGCACAAAAGTTTGTGAAAAACACCGCCGCACGGAATCGGTTAAACAAATAATATTAATGAAAAAAGTGTTTGAATGTGTGCGTGTATGTGCGTGAATGTGTGATTTAGCGTGAATGTGTGCGTGTGAGTGCGTGAATGTGTGCGTGTATATGCATGTGTGTGCGTGTATGTGTGATTTAGCGTGCATGTGTGCGTGTGAGTGCGTGAATGTGCATGTGTGTGCGTGTATGTGTGATTTAGCGTGCATGTGTGCGTGTGCGTGCGCCCACTCACCGACAGCCACGATGCGGTCGCCGAGCAGGCAGGAGCCGATGGCGTCGCGGCCGTACGAGAGGCGCGCCAGCAGCACCCACGTGTCGGCGGCCGGGTCGTAGCGCTCCACGCACGCGAGGCGCCCCCCGGACGTGTTGGCCGGCGCCTCGTGCCCGCCCAGCGCGTACAGGTAGCCGCCCGCCGCGCACACCTGACACGCAACCATTAGTCGTCACTTGGGGTTTTATATTTAAATGAACACAAAAAAGCATATATACGAATTAGGAAACCCTCCTCTTTTTTTTAATTCGGTTAAAAAGTACAATCTGATGGTGAAAGAAATTTCAACATTGGTATTATACTTTTGAAATTCATCGCATGCACTTCATCATTTTTCTGTTTATAATATAAGTATAAAAGAAACTTAATAATAGTTGACATTTTGAATTAAAAAATTCGATTGAGAATAAACGTTATAGCATATCTACTAAAAACTGAGACACTGAATGCATCCCTGTCAAATGTCAAAATTATAATAGTAATAGCAAATAATATATAAACAGCAAATGTAATATGGATTTTAGTTAATTTATTTTTATTTATTTTATATTAAGCTGTGTCTATTTGAGATGTATAGTGTTCGGTGTGATGTGTAGTGTGTAGTGTATAGTGTGCGGTGTGGTGTGGTGTGTAGTATGTGGTGTGGCGTTGTTTGTAGTGTATAGTGTAGTGTGTGGTGTGGCGTGGTGTGTAGTGTGGTGGCGCACTCACGCTGA
>DWAJ01004584.1:0-12701 GCA_018238005.1 Eurema mandarina
AGTCATTGTGTCTAGTATTTTATAAAAAATTCTTAAAGTTAGTAAACAAATACTGTACAACCGCTAATCACAATTTGTTATTCGGACAAATATTTGTTATTGAAAGTCAGAAATCAGAATGGCGGGCGACGGCGTCTACGATTGGTCAACTTGAACTAGTTGTCACTTGTAGTTATATATATATAAATTCTATGTGAGCACCAACATGACGATGTCGTCACTTGTTGTTTTAAAAATTTTGCGAGGGAATTTTAAATTAGGCATTTTTAAAGATAAAATTTCTTTATTAAATCGCAATTAATTTAATTGGTAAATATACAGGCTTGTTTCTGTTGCAATGAAGATTACAAAAAAAAATATTTCGTTCAATTTGAAGTCACATGCATATACCCTATTGTCATACCCTTGTTTGAAACGTAATAATTCAATCGCCTATTAATTGAAAACACCACTAAAGCTTATTGAAACTATCAGCTTAGTGCTTAAGTATATATTACTTATAAATTTCAACATTTCTAAGAACCGAACAAAGAGTTAGGTACAATAGAATTATTTAGATTAACAATCGTAAAATCATTGTTTGCCAACTTCAAGAATTCCTTTTGTCTAAGAAATAAATTCATTAAATCTTCGCAAAAACCAGTATCTTATTTCGTTAATGTATTAAAATGTGGGTTTATGTTGATTCTGCCATTGTTTCTGTTTTTGTGGTACTTATTTCTCTAGAAAATGATCTTAAAGGTTAGCGTTTATAGGAATAAGTAATACGTATAGTTATATCATCTATTGGTACTAAGTAATATCTATACTAAGTAATAACATAAAGGATTAAATGAAATAAGAAATAGCTTCCGAACTAATTTTCGAAAATTATTTAACCAATAGAAGTGCTGGACACAGACGACGAAGCGTTTTAATTTTTTTTACCATAGAACCGCTGGACACAAAAAAATGCATGTTTTTTTTTAATTTTAATCCTTTACGAGTTAATTTTTATCGAACGTGCTTCTTCTTTTTTCCCAAGTTTTTATTTATTTAACCTAAATGACACTTTTTTACAGAACTAGTGTAATTGAGCAGTAGAAAAACTTAAAATTATCATACAATATTAAAAAAATGATAAATATTATGTCTTAAGTCTTAAATGTGTAGTACATTATATTACCAGTTTATATGTAATATCCGAATATTCGCTAAACAATGGGTCAAGTGGCTATCAAGTTTATGACGCGTTCGCGGTTTGACAACTTCATGGAATTGTCACTTAGTTTAATCTTAATTAGGCCGCAAAGACTTACGCATCCATTCATATATGAATCATTTGTTAATTTACAAATGTTATGAAAACATTAGTTTAAATATAGTTATGTGCGTTAATAATTAAGATAAAATTCTACGTATTTCTAATTGTTTCTTGCTCTATTTGACTATTGACTTTTATGGAGCTTTTTAATAAATATACAATCTTAAATAGTACTAGCTGACCCGTGCCCACTTCGTTGGGCATAATGTCTATTATCTTTTTCGGTTTTTTATATATCCTATGACACTCAGCAATAATGTGGCTTTCTATTGGTAAAAGAATTTTTATAATCGGTTCAGTAGATCCCGAGATTACCCCTTACAATTTAAGATACACACAAACCTTACTTCCTTATAATGTTAGTATAGATTAGTATTTTCAGGAGGCCAGCGGTCCTTTAAAAGTTTTGAAGCCTATTGTAACAAAATGAAACGCGATGCTATTGGACCCCTTAATAAATTATAAAGTGCATCACCTTGTTTCTCAATTAAATTGTGTCAGGAACTCAGGAGTGAAGTCCGGACGGTGGTATCCGGCTCAATTCGATACCGATAAAATAGATTCAGTGTTACCATTTTTGACGCTTATTAAACAGAATATTCATATAAAATTAAAAAGTAATATCTTAGATACCCTATTCATTCAGAAAAGTTGTTTTTGATGACAATACTAATAAAATTAGTAACTTATAATGTACTAAAATCTTTACTGACTATTTAAGATCACTTATTTTATTACGCTGCTGAAAAAAGTCTTAATAATAGATACAGAATTACCACTTTTTTTCATCCTACGAAATTCCATCGTATTTAGGTATACTTCTTAACTGTCATATCAATCATTAAGTAATGGAATTACTCGCTGAATTCGGCTTAAAATATGCTACCGGTTTGGAACGTCTCTCTATATGCCTATGTAAGTCTCAAAATAAAATCAAAGTAATTGCATCAAAGATATCGGCCACGGCTGGTCCCATAAAGCGGCGAGCATCTGTTTAAGTATGATTTATTCGCTCAATTAACCAGAATGCAATCGCAGATATAACATTCTTTGTACTAGAAAAGACTTGGAATTAATGAGGCAAAAGAGCACGTTAAACGGTCTTATTTGTTTTTTGAGTTAAAATATAAATGCTTTTAGAGCATTTAAGGATGCTAAGTTCATTGGCAAGTACTAGTTCATCTACTTCAAATTATATAACGCAATTTAATGTACATTTTCGTTTCGGAATTAATAAAAATAAAGTTATATTTAAAAATTATGATATAAATTCACCCATAAAGTAAATTCGTTAAATTACAAACTGTTATATGTAATTAGTACGTTCTGTTGAAGACTATCGCTGATCTAGGATGATCTATAAAATAGAAATAAGTCGCAAAGTAATAATTTGTTTTTTTTATTATTCCTTGAGATACAATTGTTCTTAAGCAGAGAAAAAGGGGAGATGGATGGAAAGGAATGAAGTTACTTTAGGCTGTCTAGTTATTAATATAACTTGGAATTTCTATAAAGCGTGTACGAGTGCAGAATATCACTTCCAGTAATAAGTAGTAAACAGCTCAATGTTTAATGTTACAATGTGTGTAGCATTTACACCCGCGCCGAGTGGCCGACTGCTTCACTGGCCGCGATATTCAAGCACTCACATTCATGCTTCCAGTAACGCCTTGCACGAAAACTTTTCAAGTACCTTAATTGCTAATATGTATTATGTATCGTTAAAAGTTCTTAATATATATGGTAGATTATTTGTAACGAACGAGACGGACAAAGGTTTCACATATCCGCTTGTTGAGAACCAATGTTGGCTTTTTGGAAAAACTTTCAGAAACACCTTCAAATTCAAATATTGGACAATATTGGACGTCCTACAATTGGAAAGAAACTTCGATAGTATTTATATGCACTGCCCAGAATGCACTATGAAATTTAATTTATAATTATTAATGAATGAATAATTGTAATTAATAAAAAGTGATTTCGTACATTCTTATCGACATTTAAACACTTATTTAAACTAATTCACTAGTTACCAACTACTTTAACGTAACGTTAAATAACGTTTACATTCATGAATGTTGCTATCACATAAAATATCTTGGCTCTGATATTAGTCTGTTAAAAGAAACCCTTTCTTCTTTGCATACTAATATTATAAATGGGAAAGTGTGTCTGTATGTTTGTCTTTCTTTCACGGCGAAACGGCAAGACGGATTTACTTGAAATTTGGTATGTAATTTGGTAGATACCCTGGATTAACACATAGGACACATTATATCCCGGTATTTCCGAAACTACGCGGGTAAAACCGCGAAGCACAGCTAGTATTTTATATATCAATTGCACGCGCGAGGCATCGGAGTGAAAACACTCAGCTACAAAGTCGGTCAGCGGTTAAATGCGGACCGCACCTCGTCTGAAGCCTCAAGTGGCCATTGTCTCGAATCGTTTACACATCGCTAGCTCCCCAGCCCCGTACAGACACCAAACTGAAATACTAAGGAGTTAGGTAACTTAAAATATAGCTTTTAAAGTGCCGAATAAAACATTTTTAAAATAAATAAACCGATTTCTAACTAAAAAGTAAAAAATAAATTTTCTTCGCACAACGTAATACGTGATTTCATTTAGTATATAATATAGTAATGATTAACCAGTTATTTTATAATTTTTAATGCCACAAAAATCTATACGATATCGATTTAAACGAACAAACAGTTATTGTGTTCCTTGGAACCTACTTCTACATAATATAAAAAAATATAAGATATGTATTTAGAACCATCTATTCATTCAGAATTTAAGAACTAAGTTTCTGACATTTATTATAATCAAATTAATTGGTATTTTTTATTAATAATCTTTAACCATGTAAACGCTTTTAATTTTAAGTTATTCCGATATTTCGTTCAAACGAAAACTCATATAAAATCATGAAGTTTATAACTAAGAAATACACAGCGCATATATAAGGCGCATTAAACTGCTTCAACAAACTTCCATAAATATTGTTCTCCCTCATAATTATTTTAATTTAACGAGCCTCCCTTCATTGGCTTCTTTCCAAGTAGAATAAAAGAGCATAAATTACGAATATACATATAATGTTTATAAAACATGAGAACGATTAGTATATTAATACTATGTTTAATGTTTTACCCGCATTTGTTCACGTATTATACAAATAAACCTTCCTCTCGGATCATTTTATCTGATAAAAATACCGCATGAAAATCGGTTGGTAATTTTGAAGGATTTAAGCATACAAAGGGACAGGCAGAAGCAAGTCACTTTGTTTAATACTATGTAATAATGATGCTACTTTTTAAAACACAAAACCTAATCCAATTGCAAATATTATTATAATCATTTGATTGTCACAATTTTTTTGTAAAATTATGAAAAAGATTCAATAAAATAACACTATAATAAAATGATATATGTGATTGAATATATTCCATACACAAATAGACTCCAATTCCGTGAGCGACTCTGTCAGTAAATGAATTCCGCCCACACGGAATTTCAGGATTGAGCGGGAAATGTGCGTAGGGGGAAAGAAAGGTTATAATGCATTTCTAGACCTGCATTTAGTTGATTGCTCTTAGTATAAATTGAATTGTGGTAGCGTGTAGCTTTGACATTTATCTTTTGTATAAACACAAATGTTTATAATACAATGGATGCATGTTTAAGCTCAAAATTCTGCTCTGTTAGTTGAAAGTAAAAAATTGTCGTTTCATTTTAATTATATATAAAAGTGTGGGTGTATTTTTGTCAATTTATTTAAACCGATTTTTAATTACTTTTTTCCAATATGGTCCGTGCGTGTTATATTATTAAACTTTTATTTTGAAATCCAACTAATATAAATGAGTTCGTGTTTAAACGAGCTTGCGTGTTATCTGATAGAAAACTACCCGTATTGCCAAAAAGTTATCGGCCTTTACAAAAGAGACTCAGAGAGAGAAAGACTGGCTTTCTCTTTAAAAATATACAATTAATAATCTAGTTTATAAATAGAATTCCAATAACCCATATTCGGTGTAAGTAACAAACGGTCGAGCACTTAACTTCGGGTCGTGTATTCATTTGTTTTATTGTGGCCGTACGACGCCCGCCCGAGACATATACACACACACTGAACATAACATAACATTAACACTTTCTATACAATTTTATTTCTTTAGTGGATATAAAATTTACGATACGCCTACTTTTCATTTATGGTTTAGACTTTAGAGGCTTCATGATTTAGAGGGTCTGTTTTTTCATCAGCTTTTAGTGATTTCTTAGATCTATTTACTTTTATTGTATGTTGAATATTATTGTACCAAATCAAATTAAATATGACATGTAATTGATGAGATATTAAAATTTATTATGTTTTCAAAATACTTAGGCGATTCAAAACCCGATAGGGTAATTCAAATGTATCAAATAATTCATATTACATATTTTTTAATAACTTGAATTTTAGGTATGTAATTGCTTCGAACATAAATTTTGCATCATGTTTATTTTTATACCTGTTTCAAATTTTCATGATGTTTCGCTTTATTGATCATAGCGTTATGTTATAAAGCCAAAAAACCTTCCATATATAAAAATAATATTCCAATCTGAACCAATTCGCTCCCGAGAGTAGCTTATAGATAAAAATCGCCATTTGCCTCACTCGTCTAGAAAGCTTCTTCAAGGCTCAATAGTATTGATGTAGGCCTCCAAGCGGTTTTTATGTAATGGGGTTTTTCCATATATTCCGACTTTGTTTTCTTAGTTGCTCGATGTTTGGCTTGGTGCCTAGATTACAGACTAGTATAAACACACGGGCTTATTTTAGACATTTTGATAGCTGACCCATATAAGAAGGTTGTTATAATGAGGTCTTATAGGTACTTTATTCTTTATAATATAATAGCCGCGATAATAGTTCCGTCATTTGGCAATATCGAAATGGAAATATTTTGTAATTGCAAATTCAGAATTTAGCCGAAATTCATTAAGGAGTTTTTGCGAGAAATAGTGTCAAATATCTATTTTTAATTTAAGGTACAACGTGAGTACTCATTATTTAACTTATAAAATAAAAACAAAATGGTACCCATTGTCTGAAGGACCTAGTCATAAAACTCGTTGATTGCTTTAGTTATTGTTACCTTGTCGGTGTTTATTTGTCTTAGCACAATAGATAAGAGATTATTGCTATATTGGGGTTTTAGTGGGAAATTCTGGATACTTCTAGATCATCTGTGTAACGCTAGCAAACCTGGATATCATCAATATAGATGCAGCCATTTTCAAGTATAAATGGTATAAGTAACTCGACCCATATTCCAATCTTCGCTTTTTAGGCGATACAAATGATTTATGTTTTACCCTATACTAAATAGAAAATAATATTTTATCTTTTTTTTGTAAATCATTCAAAGTTTGGGAAGTGTCGTAAATGCCTATAACGACAGAATGAATGACAGATCTCTATCTGTATATATAATATATTCTTACTATAAATGCGAAGAAACGAGACAAAATACCGATTCGACAATTCCCATCTCAGTAGAATTAATTAAAATCAATTATGTAACTATGAATGTTTATGGTACAGTTAACGAAATGGCTCGCAATTTATCAATTGTCCAATTGCATAGGGAGTCAAACAGTGTGCAATTAGCGCCCAATTTCGGCGCTCGGAGTGTATAGTAGTCACGGAGTTGATTGGTCGTCCTTGCATTCAGGTCACTCATTTACTGTATCATACAGATAGCATACAATAATTTTTGTGTGATGACATATGTCATTTCTAGCATGACATATGTCATCACACAAAAAATATTTCGCCAACACGCAAAAATTGTCGAAATAATCTTAATATGTTATTGCTAAAGCTACTGCAGATCAAAAACGATGGTAAAAGCAAACGAACTAGTAATTTGAAATATTTTCGGACCTTGCCCGGAATACGATACATGTGAAAAAATATGCGATTTAAATTGAACATTAATTGTCGAGTTGTAATACTTCGTTATAAAGAAAATATATTTGTAATTTGACTAATAAACTATAAGTGTAATTAATTACCTTATCATTTAAAACTGATCTGTCGCGGCGGCCACTACAAAAGAGTGTAAAGTAATGATAAAAAGGTGACAAGTTGCTACCTATTTAAGATGACATTATCAACATTACATAGAAAAAAACAACAAAGCTTTCTTCTGACAGTCCCTACTCCCTATTTACCTATGCCTAAATCCTTAAAACTACGCAAACGATTTTTTTATCAGATAGAAAGATTCAAGAGGGAGATTTATGTGTGTAATACACATATGCATAAATGCGGGTTAAACGCACACACTTATATTAAAGAGTCAAAGAAAAAATAGATAATTTTAGAATCTAGCTTAACGCTTATAATGAATTGGTATATCAGGTCAGGATATATTTGCAAACTGTGTGACTAAGCCATCGCGCGATCTACATACGAGTGCCCTATTTACTAATAAAATACCAACTGCTCATTTGCATGAAGGAATTCAGGAATTATGTTGCAAAGAGGACGAGTGCTTTGCGCCGAGTTCGTTGATCCAAAACTGTTCCGAAAAAACAACTTGGAAACCGTTTAATATGACTTTTGGTCAACTGCGCAGTTTCAAGTATTATGTAGGTCTTAAGTTTGATATGACGTGTCGTTAGTTATTCATGTTTGTTTTTAGAATTGAACATCAAATGTTCATAAGATTAGCATAAATATGAAGCGGACAAGATGACACTTCGTAGATATTTTTAGATTTGTTAAAGTTCAAACGAATAATATGATCTTTCAAAATAGGTATGCCGGAAACATTCGAAGAATTTATTGTAAACAAATGAATTTAGTTTATAAGAAGTGAAGTGCAGTCTAAATATAATGAAACGTGTTGAATTCGAAACGTTTTAATCATCATAAAACGGATCGTAAACGCGTTTCACCTCCACATGGCCGATACATGAGCTTTTAAGTTAATGCATTTAGAATGTTATCAAAATCAGATTTAAAAATACACCCGACAGTAAACATCAAAACAATTCAATTGGCGCTGACGTCAAAACTGAATGTATGTCGAGTAAATATGACAGAATATGCCGGATATTATTGTTACTTCCATTTTATATGTTTTTATTTTTTAACGGTTAACAATTTTTAGGTTAAAAAAATAAATTCTTTAATTTCACTGTACTGTCATACACTTTCTTTTTCTTTAAACATTTAAAACGTACCTATAAACTAATAAAGTATTATTCCATATTACATCTAGCTGTATATAATGGCATAGCAACGTACAAAGAATAGCATATCTTTTATAAACTCTCAAAAACACACGTCAGCATTCTGCGAATCACTGCGACTGACAATCTACGAATGGTATGTTTATTTTGATACAGTATTAGCAGGTATAGTTGGGAAATATATATGGTATGTGAAATAGTTAATATATGTATGTGCTTAGCTAATTAACGTGTTACCAAGTTCTTCAGTTTGACGCTTTTCCAAACGTGGGTTCAGACGCCATTAGTAAAATATTTATAGACTTAAGCCAAAAGGGATATCTAGGGTGAGGCTAAAATACCTTAACCTTTTTGCCCAATTTGAAAGGTAAAAGGGATCACATTATAAGATTATGTTACCGATTCTAGTCCGTAGCAACAGACTGTTATTATATAATGTTTGAATGTCGGCGTCGTCGGTATTATAATATTATATTATATGTATGTATTTTTTTATAGAATTTATCTTATATTTGACTTAGTAATAAACTTAGCATGATTTTAATTGAACTGTAATTAAGCATACAATAAACGTATGAATAGGTACAGACTTTAGGTACTAGTATCATTTATGATTTATAATTGAATAATAACTTAACTATTTTAATTAATATCTCTTTATATCTGTATTGAATGTGATATCGAATACTGGTTAGAAAATATGCGGCAAAATATCTTAGAACCGCGTAGGTTATAAGCCGGTACGTGTAGGAAGAAACCCGATTGACCTAAATTCCATAAAGAACAATGTCCAATAAATCCCTTCTCCGTAAAATTCTTTGTCTATGGAACAGGGTGTAATATCGCCTTTGTTATGTCCTCAGCCGATGTCGACGTCTCCACCTTATTGTTAGTACATTAAGCTCTGTCAAGCTTATTATGATACACGGTATTTTGTTTTGCTAAAGAAACAAGTAATTCAATATACGAGGACTCGTGAACAATGCCATGAAATGTGATATAGTCGATGGAATATTATCTGCTTTACAATACCAAAAGTGATAATACTTGCCTACTAAGGTTATCCTTCCCCATTATACAAAACTTAATCATTAAATAAATACTATATTACTTATAGTATAACTATCATTTTCTAGTATTTTTTTTCAAACAGATCACAAGATAAAAGTGTGTACTCATTTCTTTAACACGATTCAATAAGCACTAGTCGTGACTAAAGCCAAATGGTGTGGCACAATATTACTTATTTGGCGAAGGTTTCCAAAGGCACATGACAGTACAGATAAGATTGATGACACGTCGGGGAAACCGAAGAACTAACGATGTTATAACGTTACGAACGGTAATCCCTCGACCTTGATGTGACACTCAAGGACTTGAGAAAATCTTATAGGGGTTTTTAAGGCTAAATATGTCATGCGGTGTTCCAATGCGTTACGAAATTCTAAAGCAAAAAGATATATGATCAAATATATCTTCAAGAGAAGCTTTTGAAGAACTTGAATTTACAGTCGTAGGTCTCTAAGAAGTCTGTTAGATACGTTGACAATGTTGTCACCTATTTAAAGTATTATAGTTTTGTGCCCACACATATTTTAACATACCTTTAATTCGTTATCGATTCCACTGTTTCATTGTTCGTTTGATATATAAGGACCTTTAAAATATAGGCATCTAGACTATTCTAGAGATAATTAATAAACGACCAATTTCTTCTAGCTGTACGCTGACGATGACCAGGAGATGAACCTCGATGATGGCAAGGACTCGAAGCAAGACAAACAGAGCTACGACTCGCTGGAGAAGCTACACGGTCTCACCGTGCTGGAGGACGACCAGCTCGCTGATGATGAAGACATGTTCGACGGCGATGAGGACGCGGAGAGTGGGGACTGGTATCCGGACTACGATAGAAGGAGAGAAAAGGTATGCTCATAATATTTCGGTTTGCTTCATGGTGCAGGGTATAAGGTAACAGATACGGTAGGCACAGCGTAAACGAAGTCGCGTTAGACCAGCTGGTTAATAATATAAATCTTATTGAATTTCAATTAGTAGAAATCTTAAAAGGTAAAACATTTCTAAACACAATAACCTACTATTTATTTATTTATCTCCAACGTTAGACTTATCTTTTGAATACCCTTATAAGGGTAATGGCTAAGAAAACTTTTAACGAAACAAAAACTCCAGACCTCAACAATGGAGCTTTAAAAGTCGATGAAGTATAAAAGGAAATTCACTATTACATTTCACTCGGTAAAATTGATAGCGTTTCCCGCTAACCTACATCGCGTTATGTTCGCGATACGTTCATTTTATTACGTACTCGCTTTTATTCGGTACTTAACCAACATTATTATTAATATAAAAATTTTAAATCACTTCTCGACTGCAGTCTTGTTAAAGTTAAAGTCTTTGTTGTTATACATACATACAATGTTATAATTTCGCTAAGACTTCGTTTAATCGAATACATGGTTAATATAATAATTGAATAAGGACGTGTGTTATCGAACAAGCTTTTAATGAAAATGTGTCCTTTTTTCATTAAAAATTAAATGTGAAATCCGATCCCGTTTTATTTTCAAGAAAATTCAAGTTCAATTATTATTAGTATAATAGTCACTAACAAATACTGTGTTTTTTCCACCTAAGCTTTTATATCCTCATAGAGTTTTACTATAGAATGAATTCATAAATTCATTATATAACACTCGCAAAAGCTTTGAATTTATTAAAAATTCAGCTCATATTAACCCGTGTGGAGCAGTTTGCTGACACACAAAAAATATCAGCCTTTGCTTTTTGTGTTGCAGTAGAAATGTGTGATATTAAAACTCTGACATTTCATTCAAAACTCTGGCACATAACAGTATTTTATTTAAATATTTACTCGCCGGAAAATGTCATCCAAAATAAGTATTAATAAGGTTCTTATGAAAGCGTGTATAAATTATCTGTGTTGAATTCCGATTTAATTAGTTGCTGTACTTTTTGTTTTTATATATATGCCGGAATACTGAAACGCAACTTAAATTTAAGTACAACTTAAACCGGTCCGATTTGACAGTTCGCCAAACAATTATGAACATACCACTGTTTATTTTGTTAAATTTTTAATTTTAAATTTTTAAGAAGGGACAAAGTTTGTGATTTAGCAGCGTTGTCGTGAGCGCTATAGGAGAAACGAGATTGCGGGTGAAAATACGAAACACAGCTAGCTAGCTTAGTTTTATAATTAAAATTCAATGCTTTCTTGCAGATCGGAACAACGCACATGGTACGTCTGACTCCCGACGACTTCATGGAAGGAGTAGTCGGCGTGGACGTCGGCGGAAACCTCAACGAGATCAAGAGGCTGCTCAATGAAAACCCAGAGATTCAGGATATTGGTAATTCATACCTATATATACTACCTACCATTTTGATCTGAATAAGATAAAGGAGTAGTTAAAGAGAACAAAGAAGTTCAGGATATTGATATCTTACGTCTAGTATTCGGTAAATAAGTAAACCATATTTTGCCATGGACTCCGTCATGAATACCGTCTATTCTTTACTAAGCTAAGGTATTGACTATTGACTCATGCTACAGTAATTCACATATGGAAAGAAAGTTCATAGTTCATTCAAAGTTCATAACATGAATCTTTATTTTTTACAGCGTTGCCAACGTTGCCAACCTATAATCGCAACAAGCCTACTACAGAAACACCGCACAAGAAGCAGGAAGCACCAGCTAAGCAAAGCCGGGATAAGAGGAGCGTCTTCCCGGACTCTGGATCTGATGCTATTAGTCCAGAAAATACGCCTAAAATAATGTCAAAGGCGGAAGAGAGGTGAGCAACTTTCTGGTTTTTAAAATGCTACAAAGATAATATTCCTCAGTTTTTTAAGCTTCTAAGCTAAAATATTATGATTATAGAAAATGACCCCCTGTACACAGCCAATAAATATACATAACTACAGGAAAATATTTTGAACAAAACACTGGTATAGTCATAGATTTAGAATGCGTTTCGCTACGCAAAAAGATCCACGAAGCGTGGAAGCGAGAAATCCCAATCAAGTACAAACCGCCCGAGAGAAAAAGAGACAGAGAATTCAGCACCGATATGTCATTGTT
>DWAJ01004585.1:0-12701 GCA_018238005.1 Eurema mandarina
TATTATGTTATAGTGAGTCAATCTTAGAAGATAGACATATACTGTCGCGGACTTTTTTTTAGATCATTTAAAGAGGAATAATTCTTTCATACATATTATTTTTGTATCTTGAACCGTTTTCGCAGCGTAAGCAAAGGAAGCCCTCAAAGATGAATAATTTTCCCCGTTTTTCCATATTATCCATTATATCTTCGCTCCTATTAGTCGCAGCGTGATATTATGTAGCCTAAAGCCTTCCTCGATAAATGGTCAATTCAATAAAAAAAGAATTTTTTAATTAGAACCAGTAGATCCTGAGATTAGCGCGTTTAAACAAACAAACAAACAATCAAACTCTTCAGCTTTATATATTAGTATAGATATAGATACATAAAAACCACATGCTTACGTTTATAATTGTAAAACAAACGAGTAGATACAATTAAAAAGCCATTTCAAAATTTGATCTTCTACACTTTTTGATCTGCAAAAGCAAATAAAATTTCAGATAAACGCACAAAAGAATGAAATTTATGGGTTGCTGAAAGTCTGTGGGCACGAGCATGATTCCCTGAAGAAGGTCGTCAAGTGCGTCATATCCAAGGTTTGTGGCTAACCGTAGTTCTTGGGAACCTTGGCATTGAGATAGATTTAAAAATATAGGTCTGTGATCTATGTTTGGATTGGGATACAGAATGGCCTAAGCTTGCTTTGTCTTTGACTCCGACTTCAAAAAAAGGAGGAGGTTTCTCAATTCGACCGTGTATATGCTTTTTTATTTATCTATATATTTATATATATATTTTCATCGTCTATGGACCGTTTTTATGATTCTTGTTGGTTGGCTTTCTGTTTGCCTTGCTTTATCTATAAATAATCAATAATAACCATAGTAATCGTCCAGACTAATTGACTTATATGGAGGCAATAAGATGTCCAAATTTTATTTCTATGACTCATTTTATTCTGTCTAAATTTTTTCCGATTTTCCTGTTCTGTTTTCACATTTTTCACACAAAATATCGTGTCTCACCTTTATTAACGGGCATATTTTAAGTCGACAATAACCAGACGCGTAAAGTATTGGAACGATCCAAGAAAAAAATATTTGGAAGCTCTCGAGAAATAATCATATCCGGCTGTTATGTGTTAAATGATTCTGCCTACACGGATTTACTGATTAGTGAATTTATTACACGACCGATTTAAAATTACGCATGTTACCTTCTTTATTACTTACACGTTTTCTAAAACATTATCATTATTTTAAGTGTTTAATTTTGTAATTATCACTATTGTAATTATTTCTTTGTTTGGAGATTTAAAGACGTACCTGATTGTTTTGGGATAAGTTATATTTAGTAAAGGACTAAATATATTGTAATTACTTCATCAATATCATTACATAATTCAGACTCGTTTATATGTAATCTTAATCTATGTCTGTTTGTCATTCTAATGTTCATATTAATAACATTATGTTTATAAGTGCATTGGTCATCTTATACATGTTACTTAAAATAAAATGTTTCTACATAGTTATGTTATAACAGTCATCCTTATTACGGTTGTCTGTAAGAGATCAATCTTAACTGACACAGTCGATAGTTACGATTGTATTTTTTTCTGATTTAAGTCTTTCATACTTGTTATACCATGTCACACCTCCCGTATTCATTATATTATCTTTAAGCTGACTTTCTTCTATTCCTTTACCCATCCCATGGTCAGCCATTCAGTTATTATGTAATAAATTTATTTTACAGTCACCTCTAATCAAATCGACACTGATGGAAGTTACTGGAAAGATGATAGATGGTGTAGTAGACTTAACTAAACAAATGGCTCATGGCGCGATGCACGAAGCATGTCTCATAGAAGTTGTCAAAAGTATCGAAATTGAAGCGATTGATGTTATTAAAGATATACAAGATTGTGCCTTCAAAAACATTACTTTTATAGTCGACGAGTTTATTGCAGAGAATAATGCAACAGTTCTTGATATAGATAAAAGTAAACGAAACGAGACTAATGTAAAAGAAATGCAAGATCTGCTAAGAAGGATGTTAGAGAAAGATGGCACGACGAATTTTGATAATCTAAAAGTTAAGCTTAAAGAGCTGCATAAGGATTTAAATAGTATTGAAGGCAATTTTGTGTATAATGCTGATAATAAAAAGTCGTAGGTTTTTGTTTTCACTTCTTATAAATTTATTAAATTTTTGTTGACTAACGTAATGTTGCCAATATTATATAATGAATTACATATTGGCTGAGATAAACAGATAGGTAATTCTTAACATTGAATACGTTTAAACAATTTCTAGAACCTTTTCTAAGTCCCCATTAAATCCTTATAATATGTATTATCAATGTGAAAGTTTATGAGAATGTATATATGGATGTGTGTTTGTTATTTTTTCATGCAAAAACTACTGGATAGATCGAGTTGAAATTTGGTGTGTAGATAGATGATACACTGCATTAACACATAGGATACTTTATATTCCGGTATTACCCCGGGAACGGGAACTACGCGGGTAAAAGTAAGTAACAAATAATATTCATAACCCGATTCAGGAATACGATCGCGTTGAAGCGAAATATCAGTATGTAAAATGCCAACCCAGATTACGCGAAATTAGGTCATTACAAAAGTATGTACCGGAGACTGTTTACATTGCGTGTTCTCTTAGCCGCGTCGTAAACGCGCCCGTACCCAGCTGGCAATGGATTATAAAATACATATGTTCCGTCGACTTCCTGACAAATTGTATTTATACGTCGGTCCACTTTCGAGACTTTAATGTTTGAGATTTGTGTTTGAAAGGATGTGGTTATGAAATTTTATTCTATAAAATCTAATACGACATATCTACTTTTGATATAAAAAATATTATAATAAAAGGAATACTATAATAATAGCCATGCCCCATGTAGAATTTCACCCCAAACTTTCGTGCCTATAAACGATTTTTTTTTTCAAAATAAAAGCTATCCAAGACCTTTAGACTATCTCCGTACCAAAAAAATTGAAAACGGTTCATTGGTTAAAGCTCGAGACCGTAACAAACGCACAGCTTACTTAATTCTATTAGTATCTTATAATTCTTTACAATAGCAACGTAATAAAGATCGATTTAAAAATCTTTGAAATTCTTAGACCACAGTATGAAAGTCTCAGAATATATTTCTAAAACATCATTCACGATTGTAAAACTAGTCTAGACGGGATTTTATCTAGATAACACCTATTATTATACATATATAATACACCAGCTCGACGACCGTCTGTGTCATTCAATTATAAATTGGCAATTTTCCAAAAAAACTAATTACTTTACGTCTAGGTAAAGTTCTTTCACCTCTAGTTTGACATTATTTAGCTAACATGAGAAGGTTCTTTCCAAAAATTCGATAAGAATATTCCGATATTTTAAATGTAAATAATACATACTATATATAATGATGATGTTCTAGTTACTACATAAGCTTTCCTTAGCGCGGAAATAGTAGGCTCTGTTTAAAAAGCATAATATTCAATTATTATTGAAATAGTAAGAATAACAAGGTTTTAAACTACAATGTAATATATTTCAGAACTCAGTAAATTAGGCATCAAACGGCTTGGCATTGTTGGGATAGATGTATTTATAGATTTATTTTGAATCGCGAAACCGGATTATAGGAACGTGAGCAAATTCAAAATGTATAAACGTTAAGAATATTGTGTATGTATCTACATCCTACTTATATTATAAACATAAATTAAAAAATACAAAAAAATAACAATATTAAAAAACAGAGTAACAATTTTTAAAGGCCAATTTTATGACAAACAATTATTGACATATTGCCCAAACTACTCAACCGATTTGGCTGAAGTTTAGCATGCAGGTAGATTGGAACTGATATTAGCACATAAGGTATTTTTTATCCCGGTATTAGAATAGTAATATAGTTAGTTTGGTCGTGATATAAGTTATGGGAACTTCAGTTGGTGGTTTCTGCAAGGTTATAAATTATCTATACGAAGTCGTTTAAACAAAATCTACACTCATTACTATTTGTGTATATAAGCTTAACTATATAAGACGTGAATGAAACAAATGAAATTTCCTTTTATATATAAGACTAGATAACTTATTTTCGTCATTACATAGTATAAAAAATAGCTATTTATATCCTTCCCTATCTATGCTTAAATGTTTAAAACTAAACAAACGATTTTGATGCGCTTTTTTTTAATAGATAGAATGGTTCAAGAGGAATTTTTTTATGCTTGTGGCTAGTTTCAAATATAAATTTCGCAAGTGCGACAGCCAAGTATGTATACTTATAATAGTATTAATATACTTTTCGAAGTGGAAATTCCCTGCGCATAATTAAGACTGAGTAATATAATTGTTTGCGTTTCAAACGGTAAACAAAGTTTTAATGGCGTCGTTTTATGATACAAATCAATTTCACGAGCAGGTGGGAATTATGGTTCTCGTGGAAAATTGTAAAAGGTAGAAACTACCCGAATTGGTAAGAAAAAGCACAGTTGGTAAGGTAAACTAACGTAGCTCATATTTCGAGGACTAAAGTCGGAATACTGAAACGCTTTTCAAATTTAGTAGAACTCAAATCGGTCTGACTTGACAGACCATTCAAATCTGTCAAAACATGAGGCATGCTTAAATTTAAGCTTCGTTTGACTACTCGGCCGTAAGAATACGTCACCATTCCTGATCCTAATCTAAGGACTCCTCATTCAGTCGAACACATAGTTCCCAATGGTTGAGTGTCAAAGTGTTTACTTTTATGTATAGCCTTAAATAAATATCTTAAGCGTGATTCAGAACTCGGCGCTGTAATGGCGGTCGCTTCAATTCTGTCTGAAACTCATGGGTATCCAAAGAGGATTATCCCTCTAAACAAAGAATATAGTGGTCGTGCGAATGACACTTCGAATAAAAATTATTATTCATAATTCAACAGTTCTATAAATAACCGAGTTATATTTATTTTGTGGTTTGAAAAGAAAGGACTTTTCTCTTAACCAAAGAGGTCTGGAAATAGTTAAAGTGGTTCAATAGATAAATTGTTATTTAAAAAGTTGTTCGTAATAAGCTTACTTTCGAATAGATATTATAAGCGCAATTCACAGCATGGCCCATTAATATAGGCTTCAGATATAATTTCACGTCTATTAAAAATCACTCAAAACATTCTTCAAAGGTATTAAATTTCCATAGTAATAAAAACAAGAATATATCATATCTAAGGCACATATAACAGTTTTCGCGGATTTTTAACAGCTAAACTGTTTGTTTATGAGATATTTTGGTAGAATTGCTCATTGGATCTAAGTGGGATTCGATATTGATGCCCAATGTTCGTCATAAGGGGCCTTGGCACCAATAATCGCTATCAAATCTATACTAATATTATAGAGGTACCTCTTGTACCCTGTAAGGTGTAGGAGATAAATTATCTTTGAATCTTCTTAGAGATTTTGGAAAAGTGATTAGGAGCATAGCTAGTATATTTATTTCAAGTATTTCTTGGATGTATCATCGACTTATCAGAATTATATACGTCAGAAGATATATTCGATTATTCAGACTTCATTGGATGTTGAAGTGGCATGTTTTGTTTCTGATTACAATAAATAGATATAGTTAATCGTAACTAATTAAATAAAGATTTAAAAAGTTGTTATCTAATGTCCTATTAGCAAGACTTTTGGGGTTATTTTTAGGATTGTTTAAATTAGTTTTATTATTTCTGAACCAATATAATATGTGAACCAATTACACATTATCCTTATATGTAGCTATAAATCTATAATTCTAATTTTTTACTTGAAATTTAAAAAACACCTTAGCATCAACAACAAAATTGTATCTTCTCTTTTCGTAGTCTGTATTTCTTTATTGATTAATTGTCTTCAAGTGTCTTGCACTGTTTTAGAGCTAACGTAATGTTTATTACTTTATTTATTTTTCTTTTTTGCTATCATTATAAACATATTACTGGTCTGATTGAAAGTGTCTTGTATTATATCCTCTTTTATCATAAACAATTTTCGCTGTAACGTCTAAAGCAACTAACCTGCGTCAGTGAAGAACGCGGAATGCCTGCTCGGACTGGACGGGACGGATGCTGAAGCAGAGGTGAGGAAGGCTCTCTTCACCCGGGACCACTTGGAGTCTCGCGGCGGCCGGTGCTGGGGCGGCCGAGCTCCTAGCTCCAGAGATCTTTGCTTGCGGAGAATTGGGTGAGAGCCTTCGGATTCTGAAAGAGTGGTACTTTAAGCTATGTGGAGAAGTTGATGGACAAGAAATGATACGACGATTGTTCGATCCATTCTATGAAGATCAAAAAACAAACAAGTTTTCTATACAGCGTATAACATTTATAAATAATGAACCGCTCTTTTGTTTGACCTAGGCTTTAATTTTTGTTAGGTAGAGAAAATTAATTCAACCTTAAATCGGATTTGGCCGATTCAACAAGCATGTAATAGGACACCAGTGAAAGTAATAATCCAGGGAACACTTGGGAAAAACCTAAGGCCTTCAGTTAATCTACATCTATACTAAAATATACAGAAGTAAAGTTTGTGTGTATGTAAATTGTAACCGTGAACCGATTTTAAAAATTCTTTCACCAATAGAAAGCCACATTATTGCTGAGTGTCATAGGCTATATAAAAAAAGGATTGCTATGCCCAACGAAGTGGTCACGAGTCCGCTAGTCTTATATATAGATAGTTCCCTAACTGATGCTTCATTACTATAATCGCTTAGACAAGACCAACATTATAAGGTCAAAACTAGGTCTTTGGAGTATTTGATTCATAGAATCTCTTTCCTACATCTTACAACGACAGCTTACCAAGTTCTTCAGACGAAGGTATAGTCAAGGTGAGAGCAGGTGGAGCGTCACTGTCTCCACCGTCACTGAATGACCTTCGTCTCCCGGGGACCACGTCTGGGGAGCCCTTGGCAGGGCGTTTCTTCTTCACTGACTCTCTGTGAGTCTGGATGATGTTACGCATCTTGCTCCAGGGACTTTTGTGCAGCTTGTTGGGAGATGGTGACGTGGAACTGTCGTCCTGTTTAAAATACTTCCATCATGATCTAGTATTAGAATAGAAATGTGTGAAGAATGTTGGATAATGCGTTAATCCCGTTTCTAATTTTGTTGTCGATTCAATATAACCAAAGGAATGTTTGTCGGGCTAGTGTAGTAAAGTATTTAAACATTTTTTTAATAGTGAAGATTTTTTTTATATTGCATCATTTTTTAGTAACAAAGTTTTTTTATATTTAATTTTTTCTTCCTTTCTAATAAATTTGAAGATTGAAAGCCACAGTGGACCGTCTCATTGACTGATTTACCGACATGTCACCCTTGAGATACTTTAAATCTTCAAAGACACAAATAAATTGAACATTAGTCCTAATAAGGCTAGTGTTTGACAGGTGTCATTCGATCAGTAACTCGTTTGCCCACTTTTCTCTAAAAAATCATCGATATTACTGAAGCTTACCTGTAGTGGGGCGTGCAGGAATGCATTGTCCTGGTTGTCAAACCGAAGCATTACGTGTTTTCTGCACATGTCTGTGGAAATTATAACGTTAAATGACAATATTCACGATGGTTTTGCCTTTTGTAGGTTACTCAAGGCATTACTTTGGACTAATTTTCATATCTAAACGCACTTATCATAGAGATGGTTTGTGAATGTAGTTGTGTAAGGTATTTTATAAATATTTATAAAAATAAACGGATTATATAAAATATTGATTAATCATAATGTTTAAAATTTAAGCCCGCGTTAAGCTAGTTTAATGTAAAGGTTAATTTCCCTTTCCAGAACTTTACAAAATTTCTTCACAATTAAACATTCTGACATTTCGTTCACTGACAGTGACAGCGTTAAGCGCGGCAAAATTCAATTGAAGAAAAACTATTAATTTCTTTACATATGTTCTTATGATTTTAGTATTATTAAACCATAATCATAGCTCCTGTTCAAGACCTAGGAATAAGCTTTCCCCGAACTGAAAATTGACGCATAAACTTCGAACTATTTCACTGTAATAACATGTAAATAATTTCAAGGGGAACGGTGTAAAATTTAAATTCCATACAGCTACAATCAACAATGTAAGAATGCTAACGGAAATCTGCAAATCACTTCTAAAAATAATTAAATGTTTTCGGAAACAACAATTGCCCGTTGTTTCGGGAATTCCGATAATGATTTTGTAGCTTATGGATTGTATGTTTCTCTGGTCAGTTGATTCATAGTAAGTCTACTTCTTAAGGAAATTTACCAAATTTGGTCTAGTTAATTTTATAAGGTCAGTTGAAGCTTTATCGGCTTAATAATAAGCGAGCGACCTGGCCCGACTTCTGCCCCTCATTATATCTGTACTCCTCCCTCTTGAATCACTCTCTCTATTAAAAATAGAGTGAAAATCGCTTGCGTAGTTTTAAAGATCTAAGCAGATATGGGGACAAATAGAGGAAAAAGACTATTTGACTATACTTGTTTTATACTATGTAGTAATGAGTTAAATTGAATTTGTCTTAGATCCGATCTAACTAATCGATTGGAGTTATATGATATATGAGTTATATGTTATTTTATATTAGATGTTAAAGTTATGATGACAAATGACATCAACATTTTTGAAAGAAAACTTATTAAAATACTATCAATAAATTATAATAACTTACTAGAATCCATCCTCAGCTCTTCACACGAAGAGTTTGGTGTGAGGGAAACAGCGCTGCCAGGGGTAAGGCTGGCAGAGTCCCTAGGTTCAGGGTTGGGGAGAGCTGATGATGGAGAGGATCCGGTCAGGGCTACAGCTCCCACCATGGCCCCGGCTGCGACCGCAGCTGCGCCTCCCATTGTTGATGTAGACCATTGAGCTTTTTCCCATCTAGAATAAGAGTTAAAATTTGTCTAAAGTTTAAAAGAGATGCGTATATTTTTATTCTGTTTGTCTTTCTATACTGTCATTATTATATAATGATTTTTTGTTTTTAGCTCGCAGTTTAGTGTTGTTTCTAATACTTTAGGACACGCGATCCAATAAGATTGGGGAATTTAAATTTGTATGACAATTTATTTAGTTCTATATATTCAGTCAAATGTAAACCAAAAATATACCTTTTGGATCATAAATGTATAAGTAGCTGTGTTAACAATCCTACTTAATACTAAAAATGTGAAAGGTTGTGAGAGTGTTTTGTATGGATGTATGTTTAATGTTTATTATTCTTTCACCCTAAAAATGCTGCGGCTGGACCGATTTAATTGAAATTTAGGATATATACTATGGATTAACACAGGATAATTTATATCCCAGTATTGGACCTGGAACGAGAACTACCCGGGGCTCGGCTAGTAAAATTATATTATATAGTATACTATTGGCACGACGCGGCGCGAAAAAAAAAATTGGACTGGACTACCCCTAACATTTAGGAGGATGAAAAATAGATGTTGTCGGATTCTCAGACCAAAATTTCACCAAAATCGGTCTAGCCATTTCGGAGGAGTAATAAAGACAGTGAATTTTATACCAGAATATTTGCATGCTGCATTATTAAATATACAAAGATTTGCTTCTCATCGAGTTGACGAGTAAAAACAAAAAAAATGAAATAAATATTTTTCAGTTTAGAACGACAAACAAACCGATAGTTTCTTTAGTAACAAATTAAGCACATATGAAACAAAAAAGTAAAATGATGTCAATAGTTTTGTAAAAAAACGCTAAGCTACGTGTTTCTAGCTTAACCTCGAAAAAAAAATTACCTAAGATAATTAATCATCATTACCCAATCAAGTTATTTAGCTATAAAATTTGTACTACTTTAAATCGCTTTTTTCTTGAAACACGGCCGATATACATCTTTTTGTTGTTGTGAGAACTTCGTAAATCACAAGATCAGAAGCTTAGATATTAATTTACGAGTTACATGACTGGATCCATCTCTTACTTCAGTAAGAAACCTTCTATTAAAAAACTGGCGCCCGGGATTTTATCCGAATTAAATCTGATCTATGTCCATTGACAAAAATACTTGAACTGGTTTTTTTTTTTTTTTTATATAAATCCGATTTTGTTAAAAAATTAGTTTTATTGACTGAAAGAACATATACAATTTTAGAGAGACAAAATATTATCATGTAAGAGCCCTAGGACGCGGTATCTTTACAACAACTATTTACTGTAGATAATACGCTATAGATTAATCATATAATAAAGTGCATATAAAATATACTAACGCGACAGACACATCCATATAAATCGAATTATTACCGAATCTTATATCTTTTAATCTAGCTTTTATCATATAATTAAAAAATTGTCCAGGTTAAAAACTTACTTAAAAGCAGCTTTCACTCGCGTCCAATTAGACACTTTTGACTTTTCCACTTCTTTCGAAAAAATCCCGTCTGACCGCCGCCTTAGAGGCATGCCAAGAGGCCCGTCACTCTCCTCCCCTCCCGCCGACCGAGACCTCTGCTTCCTCAACAGTGACCCTCCGAACCTGCCGTGACTCTTCCACTTTGACCCCGATCGTTTCATACTCCGCCCTCCTGACCATAATGACTCAAACAAGGCCTGACCATAATCACAGTCCAGCTCAGAATCCAACGCCTCATTAATAAGTTCTAATTCTTTGGCTTCATCTTTTAACTTTTCATTTTCAAGTTCAATTTTCTTATACGCATTGTGCAGTCGCTTTAAGCTGTTCACTTCTCTCAACCTTCTGACCAAACGGTTATTTTTCTGTTTCAAATTAGCGAACTGCTCCAAAAGCTGCAAGAGTTTCTCAAGTTGGTCCAAAGCTTCGAAGGTGTCTTTTGTACGTTGCGCGGCGTCTCTTCCGCACTCGGAAAGAGGATCATCTTTATCTTTCAGTCGTTGCAACATTCGATCGCAAAGACCTTCTGCGTCAGTGTCATCTATACCCCAAGATTCTTCAGGACTTGGGCCAGCTGTACACGGAGAATTCCCTTCAGCGTCTGACGGAGTCTGAGGAGACTTAACGGACAGTGTAGCCGGCGGTTCACCTCTCCGACGCCGGTGCAACGAAGAACCAGCTGGTGGCAGTTCTGATCCATCCTTTTCTTCTTTCTTAACTTCTGTTTTGTCTTCTTGAAAGGTAACGTCACTTTCTTTAGGTGACGTCATCGCTATGGAGTGTCCCAGTTATTTATAAATGAAAATAAACGCACGGGTCTGTCGGGCTGGGCCGTGCCCTAATGGAATGTATCTTTTATTGGATGCATATCTGTTTATAATAGGTGAAAGCGTTACACGTCAGTTTGTAATTTCACTGAAATAACCACTGAGTATTTATCACTAGACGATTTTATCACTAGTTAAACGCGCACTATATGTTATACAATGGAATTCAATTATTATTTTATTCATTGTCTTCGCGGTTATAAAAGCACGTGTAGTAAAATAAATTAATAAGAGAATAGTGAAGTATGGTTTGATAAAAAGCGATAAGAAAGGTATTGTATTGTAAAGAAACATAGATATGAAATGACGAATAGTGGCCGCCCAGGCGCGGGCGCATTTAGGCGGGCGGGCGGGCGGCCGCTCACACCTCGCGAGACCGACTACCGACTAGCGAACATTTCCGAACCAACATTATTTTTAACCAGAATTTCATTTCCTCACTTCACATGTCGACGAATAATAGCTCTTATATAAATGGCTAAAAGATCGCTAATTTTGTACGATTAGTACTATTTATATACACACGTATTCTTAATGCTTTCAAGACGAAATCCCATTAACCTATATTTTTAAAATGGATATAAATGAACGTGTTATGTTACTGTCTTGGTTTACGTAAAGGCATTGCATTTTTAATATTTCATAACTTTGTTCAACAAATTTGTACCATTTATGATGCTTTTTCATTGTATGAACACAGTAATCTCGAGAAATACACCTCTATTCCTGGTCTTGTATGTTCATAATTACCATACAAACTTTTGTTTTTTTTTCAAATAAAATCTTATAAAGTTTTTAGTCATGGCCAAATAGGACGTAGATATAACATTAATATTAACAAGCACGTGCCCAAAACATTCTCTCATGACTTTGGATGCCCTTTTTTGACACGCTCTCACTCTCTTATGACTCAAATTGTAGTGTATTGCCAGGAGTTTGGCTTTGGAGCAAAGTTCCGGGTAGCACTGCATTGGTGCTGCCGTGGTCTTACCATCAGGAGTGCGTCCAGCTCGTCTCACTACTTCATCATATAAAAAAATTAAATAGGTCTAGCCAAGATTTAGACTTGTTGGAATCCTGTTTCATTTGTTATCTTTTGGGAAAATGTTTCAAAGGAATAATAAAGAAAACAATCTACTTCTTAAAATATATTTCATAAAATACAATTATTTGAGCAAGGAACCTTTAATTGAGCACTTTTTTGTATATTATACTTAAAGCTGAGAAATTGCTGACTAAATTGTGGTTATATCATTGAGCCTACTTTAAACATAAGAACAGACAGTTCTTACTTAGAGATACTATGCTAAAAAAATTTCTCAAAGTTTTATTTGACTAATTTGGAAATTTTCTAACTCTACTCTACCACCTCAACATAGAACTATAATTTATTGATTTGAATTTGGTGATCAGGTTTTGCGTACTACAAGTTGCCTGTAAGAAATCACT